>CAUEHS010000005.1:0-82290 GCA_958510865.1 Myrrha octodecimguttata | reverse complement strand
CTTTTACCTTTAAGCTTACCCTTACCGTTACCCTTACCCTTACCCTTACCCTTGCTTTTACCCTTAGGCTTACCCTTACCCTTACCCTTACCCTTGCTTTTACCCTCAAGCTTACCCTTACCCTTACCCTTACTCTTACCCTTACCCTTACCCTTACCCTTACCTTACCCTTACCCTTACCCTTACCCTTACCCTTACCCTTGCTTTTACCTTAGGCTTACCCTTACCTTTACCCTTACCCTAACCCTTACCCTTACCCTTCCCTTACCCTTACCCTTGCTTTTACCCTTAAGCTTACCCTTACCCTTACCCTTACCCTTACCCTTACCCTTACCCTTACCCTTGCTTTTACCCTTAAGCTTACCCTTACCCTTACCCTTACCCTTACCCTTACCCTTACCCTTACCCTTACCCTTACCCTTACCCTTACCCTTACCCTTACCCTTACCCTTACCCTTACCCTTACCATTACCCTTACCCTTGCTTTTACCCTTAAGCTTACCCTTACCCTTACCCTTACCCTTACCCTTACCCTTACCCTTACCCTTACCCTTACCCTTACCCTTATCCTTGCTTTTACCCTTAGGCTTACCCTTACCTTTACCCTTACCCTTACCCTTACCCTTACCCTTACCCTTGCTTTTACCCTTAAGCTTACCCTTACCCTTACCCTTAGCCTTACCCTTAAGCTTACCCTTACCCTTACCCTTACCCTTACCCTTACCCTTACCCTTACCCTTACCCTTACCCTTACCCTTACCCTTACCCTTAACCTTACCCTTGCTTTTACCCTTAAGCTTACCCTTACCCTTACCCTTACCCTTACCCTTACCCTTGCTTTTACCCTTAAGCTTACCCTTACCCTTACCCTTACCCTTACCCTTAAGCTTTCCCTTACCCTTACCCTTACCCTTACCCTTACCCTTACCCTTACCCTTACCCTTACCCTTACCCTTACCCTTACCCTTACCCTTACCCTTACCCTTACCCTTACCCTTACCCTTACCCTTACCCTTACCCTTGCTTTTACCCTTAAGCTTACCCTTACCCTTACCCTTACCCTTACCCTTAAGCTTACCCTTACCCTTACCCTTACCCTTACCCTCACCCTTACCCTTACCCTTGCTTTTACCCTTAAGCTTACTCTTACCCTTACCCTTACCCTTACCCTTAAGCTTACCCTTACCCTTACCCTTACCCTTACCCTTACCCTTACCCTTACCCTTGCTTTTACCCTTAAGCTTACCCTTACCCTTACCCTTACCCTTACCCTTAAGCTTACCCTTACCCTTACCCTTACCCTTACCCTTACCCTTACCCTTACCCTTACCCTTACCCTTACCCTTACCCTTGCTTTTACCCTTAAGCTTACCCTTACCCTTACCCTTACCCTTACCCTTGCTTTTACCCTTAAGCTTACCCTTACCCTTACCCTTACCCTTACCCTTAAGCTTACCCTTACCCTTACCCTTACCCTTACCCTTACCCTTACCCTTACCCTTACCCTTACCCTTACCCTTACCCTTACCCTTACCCTTACCCTTACTCTTACCCTTGCTTTTACCCTTAAGCTTACCCTTACCCTTACCCTTAACCTTACCCTTACCCTTACCCTTACCCTTACCCTTACCCTTACCCTTGCTTTTACCCTTAGGCTTACCCTTACCTTTACCCTTACCCTTACCCTTACCCTTACCCTTACCCTTACCCTTACCCTTACCCTTACCCTTACCTTTACCCTTACCCTTGCTTTTACCCTTAAGCTTACCCTTACCCTTACCCTTACCCTTACCCTTACCCTTACTCTTGCTTTTACCCTTAAGCTTACCCTTACCCTTACCCTTACCCTTACCCTTACCCTTGCTTTTACCCTTAGGCTTACCCTTACCCTTTCCCTTACCCTTACCCTTGCTTTTACCCTTAAGCTTACCCTTACCCTTACCCTTACCCTTACCCTTACCCTTACCCTTACCCTTACCCTTACCCTTACCCTTACCCTTACCCTTACCCTTACCCTTACCCTTACCCTTACCCTAACCCTTACCCTTACCCTTACCCTTACCCTTACCCTTACCCTTACCCTTGCTTTTACCCTTAGGCTTACCCTTACCTTTACCCTTACCCTTACCCTTACCCTTACCCTTACCCTTGCTTTTACCCTTAAGTTTACCCTTACCCTTACCCTTACCCTTACCCTTACCCTTACCCTTACCCTTACCCTTACCCTTACCCTTACCCTTACCCTTACCCTTACCCTTACCCTTGCTTTTACCCTTAAACTTACCCTTACCCATACCCTTTCCCTTACCCTTACCCTTACCCTTACCCTTACCCTCACCCTTGCTTTTACCCTTAAGCTTACCCTTACCCTTACCCTTACCCTTACCCTTACCCTTACCCTTGCTTTTACCCTTAAGCTTACCCTTACCCTTACCCTTACCCTTGCTTTTACCCTTAGGCTTACCCTTACCCTTACCCTTACCCTTACCCCTGCTTTTACCCTTAAGCTTACCCTTACCCTTACCCTTACTCTTACCCTTACCCTTACCCTTACCCTTACCCTTGCTTTTACCCTTAGGCTTACCCTTACCTTTACCCTTACCCTTACCCTTACCCTTACCCTTACCCTTACCCTTACCCTTACCCTTACCCTTACCCTTGCTTTTACCCTTAAGCTAACCCTTACCCTTACCCTTACCCTTACCCTTACCCTTACCCTTAACCTTACCCTTACCCTTGCTTTTACCCTTAAGCTCACCCTTACCCTTACCCTTACCCTTACCCTTACACTTACCCTTACCCTGACCCTTACCCTTGCTTTTACCCTTATGCTTACCCTTACTCTTACCCTTACCCTTACCCTTAAGCTTACCCTTACCCTTACCCTTACCCTTACCCTTACCCTTACCCCTACCCTTGCTTTTACCCTTAAGCTTACCCTTGCCCTTACCCTTACCCTTACCCTTACCCTTGCTTTTACCCTTAAGCTTACCCTTACCCTTACCCTTAACCTTAAGCTTACCCTTACCCTTACCCTTACCCTTACCCTTACCCTTACCCTTGCTTTTACCCTTAAGCTTACCCTTACCCTTACCCTTACCCTTACCCTAACCCTTACCCTTAACCTTACCCTTACCCTTACCCTTACCCTTACCCTTACCCTTACCCTTACCCTTGCTTTTACCCTTAGGCTTACCCTTACCTTTACCCTTACCATTACCCTTACCCTTACCCTTACCCTTACCCTTACCCTCACCCTTACCCTTGCTTTTACCCTTAAGCTTACCCTTACCCTTACCCTTACCCTTACCCTTACCCTTACCCTTACCCTTACCCTTACCCTTACCCTTACCCTTACCCTTACCCTTACCATTGCTTTTACCCTTAAGCTTACCCTTACCCTTACCCTTACCCTTACCCTTACCCTTACCCTTACCCTTACCCTTACCCTTACCCTTACCCTTACCCTTACCCTTACCCTTACCCTTACCCTTACCCTTACCCTTGCTTTTACCCTTAAGCTTACCCTTACCCTTACCCTTACTATTACCCTTACCCTTACCCTTACCCTTACCCTTGCTTTTACCCTTAAGCTTACCCTTACCCTTACCTTTACCCTTACCCTTACCCTTACCCTTACCCTTACCCTTACCCTTACTCTTACCCTTACCCTTACCCTTACCCTTGCTTTTACCCTTAGGCTTACCCTTACCTTTAGCCTTACCCTTACCCTTACCCTTACCCTTACCCTTACCCTCACCCTTACCCTTACCCTTGCTTTTACCCTTAAGCTTACCCTTACCCTTACCCTTACCCTTACCCTTACCCTTACCCTTACCCTTACCCTTACCCTTGCTTTTACCCTTAAGCTTACCCTTACCCTTACCCTTACCCTTACACTTACCCTTGCTTTTACCCTTAGGCTTACCCTTACCCTTACCCTTACCCTTACCCTTAAGCTTACCCTTACCCTTACCCTTACCCTTACCCTCACCCTTACCCTTACCCTTACCCTTACCCTTACCCTTACCCTTGCTTTTACCCTTAAGCTTACCCTTACCCTTACCCTTACTCTTACCCTTACCCTTACCCTTACCCTTACCATTACCCTTGCTTTGACCCTTAGGCTTACCCTTACCTTTACCCTTACCCTTACCCTTACCCTTACCCTTACCCTTACCCTTACCCTTACCCTTACCCTTGCTTTTACCCTTAAGCTTACCCTTACCCTTACCCTTACCCTTACCCTTACCATTACCCTTACCCTTGCTTTTACCCTTAAGCTTACCCTTACCCTTACCCTTACCCTTACCCTTACCCTTGCTTTTACCCTTAGGCTTACCCTTACCCTTACCCTTACCCTTACCCTTGCTTTTACCTTTAAGCTCACCCTTACCCTTACCCTTACCCTTACCCTTACCCTTACCCTTACCCTTACCCTTACCCTTACCCTTACCCTTACCCTTGCTTTTACCCTTAGGCTTAACCTTACCTTTACCCTTACCCTTACCCTTACCCTTACCCTTACTCTTACCCTTACCCTTACCCTTACCCTTACCCTTACCCTTACCCTTACCCTTACCCTTACCCTTACCCTTACCCTTGCTTTTACCCTTAAGCTTACCCTTACCCTTACCCTTACCCTTACCCTTACCCTTACCCTTACCCTTACCCTTACCCTTGCTTTTACCCTTAAGCTTACCCTTACCCTTACCCTTACCCTTACCCTCACCCTTACCCTTACCCTTACACTTGCTTATACCCTTAAGCTTACCCTTACCCTTACCCTTACCCTTACCCTTACCCTTACCCTTACCCTTACCCTTACCCTTACCCTTACCCTTACCCTTACCCTTGCTTTTACCCTTAGGCTTACCCTTACCTTTACCCTTACCCTTACCCTTACCCTTACCCTTACCCTTACCCTTACCCTTGCTTTTACCCTTAAGCTTACCCTTACCCTTACCCTTACTCTTACCCTTACCCTAACCCTTACCCTTGCTTTTACCCTTAAGCTTACCCTTACCCTTACCCTTACCCTTACCCTTACCCTTACCCTTACCCTTACCCTTACCCTTACCCTTATCCTTGCTTTTACCCTTAAGCTTACCCTTACCCTTACCCTTACCCTTACCCTTACCCTTACCCTTACCCTTATCCTTACCCTTGCTTTTACCCTTAAGCTTACCCTTACCCTTACTCTCACCCTTACCCTTACCCTTACCCTTACCCTTGCTTTTACCCTTAGGCTTACCCTTACCTTTACCCTTACCCTTACCCTTACCCTTACCCTTACCCTTACCCTTACCCTTACCCTTACCCTTACCCTTACCCTTGCTTTTACCCTTAAGCTAACCCTTACCCTTACCCTTACCCTTACCCTTACCCTTACCCTTAACCTTACCCTTACCCTTGCTTTTACCCTTAAGCTCACCCTTACCCTTACCCTTACCCTTACCCTTACACTTACCCTTACCCTGACCCTTACCCTTGCTTTTACCCTTATGCTTACCCTTACTCTTACCCTTACCCTTACCCTTAAGCTTACCCTTACCCTTACCCTTACCCTTACCCTTACCCTTACCCCTACCCTTGCTTTTACCCTTAAGCTTACCCTTGCCCTTACCCTTACCCTTACCCTTACCCTTGCTTTTACCCTTAAGCTTACCCTTACCCTTACCCTTAACCTTAAGCTTACCCTTACCCTTACCCTTACCCTTACCCTTACCCTTACCCTTGCTTTTACCCTTAAGCTTACCCTTACCCTTACCCTTACCCTTACCCTAACCCTTACCCTTAACCTTACCCTTACCCTTACCCTTACCCTTACCCTTACCCTTACCCTTACCCTTGCTTTTACCCTTAGGCTTACCCTTACCTTTACCCTTACCATTACCCTTACCCTTACCCTTACCCTTACCCTTACCCTCACCCTTACCCTTGCTTTTACCCTTAAGCTTACCCTTACCCTTACCCTTACCCTTACCCTTACCCTTACCCTTACCCTTACCCTTACCCTTACCCTTACCCTTACCCTTACCCTTACCATTGCTTTTACCCTTAAGCTTACCCTTACCCTTACCCTTACCCTTACCCTTACCCTTACCCTTACCCTTACCCTTACCCTTACCCTTACCCTTACCCTTACCCTTACCCTTACCCTTACCCTTACCCTTACCCTTGCTTTTACCCTTAAGCTTACCCTTACCCTTACCCTTACTCTTACCCTTACCCTTACCCTTACCCTTACCCTTGCTTTTACCCTTAAGCTTACCCTTACCCTTACCTTTACCCTTACCCTTACCCTTACCCTTACCCTTACCCTTACCCTTACTCTTACCCTTACCCTTACCCTTACCCTTGCTTTTACCCTTAGGCTTACCCTTACCTTTAGCCTTACCCTTACCCTTACCCTTACCCTTACCCTTACCCTCACCCTTACCCTTACCCTTGCTTTTACCCTTAAGCTTACCCTTACCCTTACCCTTACCCTTACCCTTACCCTTACCCTTACCCTTACCCTTACCCTTGCTTTTACCCTTAAGCTTACCCTTACCCTTACCCTTACCTTACACTTACCCTTGCTTTTACCCTTAGGCTTACCCTTACCCTTACCCTTACCCTTACCCTTAAGCTTACCCTTACCCTTACCCTTACCCTTACCCTCACCCTTACCCTTACCCTTACCCTTACCCTTACCCTTACCCTTGCTTTTACCCTTAAGCTTACCCTTACCCTTACCCTTACTCTTACCCTTACCCTTACCCTTACCCTTACCATTACCCTTGCTTTGACCCTTAGGCTTACCCTTACCTTTACCCTTACCCTTACCCTTACCCTTACCCTTACCCTTACCCTTACCCTTACCCTTACCCTTGCTTTTACCCTTAAGCTTACCCTTACCCTTACCCTTACCCTTACCCTTACCATTACCCTTACCCTTGCTTTTACCCTTAAGCTTACCCTTACCCTTACCCTTACCCTTACCCTTACCCTTGCTTTTACCCTTAGGCTTACCCTTACCCTTACCCTTACCCTTACCCTTGCTTTTACCTTTAAGCTCACCCTTACCCTTACCCTTACCCTTACCCTTACCCTTACCCTTACCCTTACCCTTACCCTTACCCTTACCCTTACCCTTACCCTTACCCTTGCTTTTACCCTTAGGCTTAACCTTACCTTTACCCTTACCCTTACCCTTACCCTTACCCTTACTCTTACCCTTACCCTTACCCTTACCCTTACCCTTACCCTTACCCTTACCCTTACCCTTACCCTTACCCTTACCCTTGCTTTTACCCTTAAGCTTACCCTTACCCTTACCCTTACCCTTACCCTTACCCTTACCCTTACCCTTACCCTTACCCTTGCTTTTACCCTTAAGCTTACCCTTACCCTTACCCTTACCCTTACCCTCACCCTTACCCTTACCCTTACACTTGCTTATACCCTTAAGCTTACCCTTACCCTTACCCTTACCCTTACCCTTACCCTTACCCTTACCCTTACCCTTACCCTTACCCTTACCCTTACCCTTACCCTTACCCTTACCCTTACCCTTGCTTTTACCCTTAGGCTTACCCTTACCTTTACCCTTACCCTTACCCTTACCCTTACCCTTACCCTTACCCTTACCCTTGCTTTTACCCTTAAGCTTACCCTTACCCTTACCCTTACTCTTACCCTTACCCTAACCCTTACCCTTGCTTTTACCCTTAAGCTTACCCTTACCCTTACCCTTACCCTTACCCTTACCCTTACCCTTACCCTTACCCTTACCCTTACCCTTATCCTTGCTTTTACCCTTAAGCTTACCCTTACCCTTACCCTTACCCTTACCCTTACCCTTACCCTTACCCTTATCCTTACCCTTGCTTTTACCCTTAAGCTTACCCTTACCCTTACTCTTACCCTTACCCTTACCCTTACCCTTACCCTTACCCTTACCCTTACCCTTGCTTTTACTCTTAGGCTTAGCCTTACCTTTACCCTTACCCTTACCCTTACCCTTACCCTTACCCTCACCCTTACCCTTACCCTTGCTTTTACCCTTAAGCTTACCCTTACCCTTACCCTTACCCTCACCCTTACCCTTGCTTTTACCCTTAAGCTTACCCTTACCCTTACCCTTAACCTTACCCTTACCCTTGCTTTTACCCTTAGGCTTACCCTTTCCCTTACCCTTACCCTTACCCTTGCTTTTACCCTTAAGCTTACCCTTACCCTTACCCTTACCCTTACCCTTACCCTTACCCTTACCCTTACCCTTACCCTTACCCTTACCCTTACCCTTGCTTTTACCCTTAAGCTTACCCTTACCCTTACCCTTACCCTTACCCTTACCCTTACCCTTACCCTTACCCTTACCCTTACCCTTGCTTTTACCCTTAAGCTTACCCTTACCCTTACCCTTACCCTTGCTTTTACCCTTAAGCTTACCCTTACCCTTACCCTTACCCTTACCCTTAAGCTTACCCTTACCCTTACCCTTACCCTTACCCTTACCCTTACCCTTACCCTTACCCTTACCCTTAACCTTACCCTTACCCTTACCCTTGCTTTTACCCTTAAGCTTACCCTTACCCTTACCCTTAACCTTACCCTTACCCTTACCCTTACCCTTACCCTTACCCTTGCTTTTACCCTTAGGCTTACCCTTACCTTTACCCTTACCCTTACCCTTACCCTTACCCTTACCCTTACCCTTACCCTTACCCTTACCCTTACCCTTACCTTTACCCTTACCCTTGCTTTTACCCTTAAGCTTACCCTTACCCTTACCCTTACCCTTACCCTTACCCTTACTCTTGCTTTTACCCTTAAGCTTACCCTTACCCTTACCCTTACCCTTACCCTTACCCTTGCTTTTACCCTTAGGCTTACCCTTACCCTTTCCCTTACCCTTACCCTTGCTTTTACCCTTAAGCTTACCCTTACCCTTACCCTTACCCTTACCCTTACCCTTACCCTTACCCTTACCCTTACCCTTACCCTTACCCTTACCCTTACCCTAACCCTTACCCTTACCCTTACCCTTACCCTTACCCTTACCCTTGCTTTTACCCTTAGGCTTACCCTTACCTTTACCCTTACCCTTACCCTTACCCTTACCCTTACCCTTACCCTTGCTTTTACCCTTAAGCTTACCCTTACCCTTACCCTTACCCTTACCCTTACCCTTACCCTTACCCTTACCCTTACCCTTACCCTTACCCTTACCCTTACCCTTACCCTTACCCTTACCCTTGCTTTTACCCTTAAACTTACCCTTACCCTTACCCTTACCCTTACCCTTACCCTTACCCTTACCCTCACCCTTGCTTTTACCCTTAAGCTTACCCTTACCCTTACCCTTACCCTTACCCTTACCCTTACCCTTACCCTTGCTTTTACCCTTAAGCTTACCCTTACCCTTACCCTTACCCTTACCCTTACCCTTGCTTTTACCCTTAGGCTTACCCTTACCCTTACCCTTACCCTTACCCCTGCTTTTACCCTTAAGCTTACCCTTACCCTTACCCTTACTCTTACCCTTACCCTTACCCTTACCCTTACCCTTGCTTTTACCCTTAGGCTTACCCTTACCTTTACCCTTACCCTTACCCTTACCCTTACCCTTACCCTTACCCTTACCCTTACCTTTACCCTTGCTTTTACCCTTAAGCTAACCCTTACCCTTACCCTTACCCTTACCCTTACCCTTACCCTTAACCTTACCCTTACCCTTGCTTTTACCCTTAAGCTCACCCTTACCCTTACCCTTACCCTTACCCTTACACTTACCCTTACCCTGACCCTTACCCTTGCTTTTACCCTTAAGCTTACCCTTACTCTTACCCTTACCCTTACCCTTAAGCTTACCCTTACCCTTACCCTTACCCTTACCCTTACCCTTACCCTTACCCTTGCTTTTACCCTTAAGCTTACCCTTACCCTTACCCTTACCCTTACCCTTACCCTTGCTTTTACCCTTAAGCTTACCCTTACCCTTACCCTTACCCTTAAGCTTACCCTTAAGCTTACCCTTACCCTTACCCTTACCCTTACCCTTACCCTTGCTTTTACCCTTAAGCTTACCCTTACCCTTACCCTTACCCTTACCCTAACCCTTACCCTTAGCCTTACCCTTACCCTTACCCTTGCTTTTACCCTTAGGCTTACCCTTACCTTTACCCTTACCATTACCCTTACCCTTACCCTTACCCTTACCCTTACCCTTACCCTTACCCTTGCTTTTACCCTTAAGCTTACCCTTACCCTTACCCTTACCCTTACCCTTACCCTTACACTTACCCTTACCCTTACCCTTACCCTTACCCTTACCCTTACCCTTGCTTTTACCCTTAAGCTTACCCTTACCCTTACCCTTACCCTTACCCTTACCCTTACCCTTACCCTTACCCTTACCCTTACCCTTACCCTTACCCTTACCCTTAATCTTACCCTAACCCTTACCCTTACCCTTACCCTTACCCTTGCTTTTACCCTTAAGCTTACCCTTACCCTTACCCTTACTCTTACCCTTACCCTTACCCTTACCCTTACCCTTGCTTTTACCCTTAAGCTTACCCTTACCCTTACCTTTACCCTTACCCTTACCCTTACCCTTACCCTTACCCTTACTCTTACCCTTACCCTTACCCTTACCCTTGCTTTTACCCTTAGGCTTACCCTTACCTTTAGCCTTACCCTTACCCTTACCCTTACCCTTACCCTTACCCTTACCCTTGCTTTTACCCTTAAGCTTACCCTTACCCTTACCCTTACCCTTACCCTTACCCTTACCCTTACCCTTATCCTTGCTTTTACCCTTAAGCTTACCCTTACCCTTACCCTTACCCTTACACTTACCCTTGCTTTTACCCTTAGGCTTACCCTTACCCTTACCCTTACCCTTACCCTTAAGCTTACCCTTACCCTTACCCTTACCCTTACCCTCACCCTTACCCTTACACTTACCCTTACCCTTACCCTTACCCTTACCCTTACCCTTGCTTTTACCCTTAAGCTTACCCTTACCCTTACCCTTACTCTTACCCTTACCCTTACCCTTACCCTTACCCTTACCCTTGCTTTGACCCTTAGGCTTACCCTTACCTTTACCCTTACCCTTACCCTTACCCTTACCCTTACCCTTACCCTTACCCTTACCCTTACCCTTACCCTTACCCTTGCTTTTACCCTTAAGCTTACCCTTACCCTTACCCTTACCCTTACCCTTACCCTTACCCTTACCCTTACCCTTGCTTTTACCCTTAAGCTTACCCTTACCCTTACCCTAACCCTTACCCTTACCCTTTCTTTTACCCTTAGGCTTACCCTTACCCTTACCCTTACCCTTACCCTTGCTTTTACCCTTAAGCTTACCCTTACCCTTACCCTTACCCTTACCCTTACCCTTACCCTTACCCTTACCCTTACCCTTACCCTTACCCTTACCCTTACCCTTACCCTTACCCTTACCCTTACCCTTACCCTTACCCTTGCTTTTACCCTTAGGCTTAACCTTACCTTTACCCTTACCCTTACCCTTACCCTTACCCTTACTCTTACCCTTACCCTTACCCTTACCCTTACCCTTACCCTTACCCTCACCCTTACCCTTACCCTTGCTTTTACCCTTAAGCTTACCCTTACCCTTACCCTTACCCTTACCCTTACCCTTACCCTTGCTTTTACCCTTAAGCTTACCCTTACCCTTACCCTTACTCTTACCCTTACCCTAACCCTTACCCTTGCTTTTACCCTTAAGCTTACCCTTACCCTTACCCTTACCCTTACCCTTACCCTTACCCTTACCCTTACCCTTACCCTTACCCTTACCCTTACCCTTACCCTTACCCTTACTTTTACCCTTAAGCTTACCCTTACCCTTACCCTTACCCTTACCCTTACCCTTAACCTTACCCTTATCCTTACCCTTGCTTTTACCCTTAAGCTTACCCTCACCCTTACCCTTACCCTTACCGTTACCCTTACCCTTACCCTTACCCTTACCCTTACCCTTGCTTTTACTCTTAGGCTTACCCTTACCTTTACCCTTACCCTTACCCTTACCCTTACCTCACCCTTACCCTTACCCTTGCTTTTACCCTTAAGCTTACCCTTACCCTTACCCTTACCCTCACCCTTACCCTTGCTTTTACCCTTAAGCTTACCCTTACCCTTACCCTTAACCTTACCCTTACCCTTGCTTTTACCCTTAGGCTTACCCTTACCCTTACCCTTACCCTTACCCTTACCCTTGCTTTTACCCTTAAGCTTACCCTTACCCTTACCCTTACTCTTACCCTTACCCTTACCCTTACCCTTACCCTTACCCTTACCCTTACCCTTACCCTTACCCTTACCCTTACCCTTACCCTTGCTTTTACCCTTAGGCTTACCCTTACCTTTACCCTTACCCTAACCCTTACCCTTACCCTTACCCTTACACTTACCCTTGCTTTTACCCTTAAGCTTACCCTTACCCTTACCCTTACCCTTACCCTTACCCTTACCCTTACCCTTACCCTTACCCTTACCCTTGCTTTTACCCTTAAGCTCACCCTTACCCTTTCCCCTAACCCTTACCCTTACCCTTACCCTTACCCTTACCCTTACCCTTACCCTTGCTTTTACCCTTAAGCTTACCCTTACCCTTACCCTTACCCTTACCCTTACCCTTACCCTTACCCTTACCCTTACCCTTACCCTTACCCTTACCCTTACCCTTACCCTTACCCTTACCCTTGCTTTTACCCTTAGGCTTACCCTTACCTTTACCCTTACCCTTACCCTTACCCTTACCCTTACCCTTACCCTTGCTTTTACCCTTAAGCTTACCCTTACCCTTACCCTTACCCTTAAGCTTACCCTTACCCTTACCCTTACCCTTACCCTTACCCTTACCCTTACCCTTACCCTTACCCTTACCCTTACCCTTACCCTTACCCTTACCCTTACCCTTGCTCTTACCCTTAAGCTTACCCTTACCCTTACCCTTACCCTTACCCTTACCCTAACCCTTACCCTTGCTTTTACCCTTAAGCTTACCCTTACCCTTACCCTTACCCTTAAGCTTACCCTTACCCTTACCCTTACCCTTACCCTTACCTTTACCTTTACCCTTACCCTTACCCTTACCCTTAACCTTACCCTTACCCTTGCTTTTACCCTTAAGCTTACCCTTACCCTTACCCTTACCCTTACCCTTAAGCTTACCCTTACCCTTACCCTTACCCTTACCCTTACCCTCAACCTTACCCTTGCTTTTACCCTTAAGCTTACCCTTACCCTTACCCTTACCCTTACCCTTACCCTTACCCTTACCCTTACCCTTACCCTTACCCTTGCTTTTACCCTTAAGCTTACCCTTACCCTTACCCTTACCCTTACCCTTACCCTTACCCTTACCCTTAACCTTACCCTTACCCCTGCTTTTACCCTTAAGCTTACCCTTACCCTTACCCTTACCCTTACCCTTGCTTTTACCATTAAGCTTACCCTTACCCTTACCCTTACCCTTACCCTTAAGCTTACCCTTACCCTTACCCTTACCCTTACCCTTACCCTTACCCTTACCCTTACCCTTACCCTTACCCTTACCCTTACCCTTACCCTTACCCTTACCCTTACCCTTGCTTTTACCCTTAAGCTTACCCTTACCCTTACCCTTAACCTTACCCTTACCCTTACCCTTACCCTTACCCTTACCCTTGCTTTTACCCTTAGGCTTACCCTTACCTTTACCCTTACCCTTACCCTTATCCTTACCCTTACCCTTACCCTTACCCTTACCCTTACCTTTACCCTTACCCTTGCTTTTACCCTTAAGCTTACCCTTACCCTTACCCTTACCCTTACCCTTACCCTTACTCTTGCTTTTACCCTTAAGCTTACCCTTACCCTTACCCTTACCCTTACCCTTACCCTTACCCTTGCTTTTACCCTTAGGCTTACCCTTACCCTTTCCCTTACCCTTACCCTTGCTTTTACCCTTAAGCTTACCCTTACCCTTACCCTTACCCTTACCCTTACCCTTACCCTTACCCTTACCCTTACCCTTACCCTTACCCTTACCCTTACCCTTACCCTAACCCTTACCCTTACCCTTACCCTTACCCTTACCCTTACCCTTGCTTTTACCCTTAGGCTTACCCTTACCTTTACCCTTACCCTTACCCTTACCCTTACCCTTACCCTTGCTTTTAACCTTAAGCTTACCCTTACCCTTACCCTTACCCTTACCCTTACCCTTACCCTTACCCTTACCCTTACCCTTACCCTTACCCTTACCCTTGCTTTTACCCTTAAACTTACCCTTACCCTTACCCTTACCCTTACCCTTACCCTTACCCTTACCCTTACCCTTACCCTTACCCTCACCCTTGCTTTTACCCTTAAGCTTACCCTTACCCTTACCCTTACCCTTACCCTCACCCTTACCCTTGCTTTTACCCTTAAGCTTACCCTTACCCTTACCCTTACCCTTACCCTTACCCTTGCTTTTACCCTTAGGCTTACCCTTACCCTTACCCTTACCCTTACCCCTGCTTTTACCCTTAAGCTTACCCTTACCCTTACCCTTACTCTTACCCTTACCCTTACCCTTACCCTTACCCTTGCTTTTACCCTTAGTCTTACCCTTACCTTTACCCTTACCCTTACCCTTACCCTTACCCTTACCCTTACCCTTACCCTTACCCTTACCCTTACCCTTGCTTTTACCCTTAAGCTAACCCTTACCCTTACCCTTACCCTTACCCTTACCCTTACCCTTACCCTTAACCTTACCCTTACCCTTGCTTTTACCCTTAAGCTCACCCTTACCCTTACCCTTACCCTTACCCTTACACTTACCCTTACCCTGACCCTTACCCTTGCTTTTACCCTTAAGCTTACCCTTACTCTTACCCTTACCCTTACCCTTAAGCTTACCCTTACCCTTACCCTTACCCTTACCCTTACCCTTACCCTTACCCTTACCCTTACCCTTACCCTTACCCTTGCTTTTACCCTTAAGCTTACCCTTACCCTTACCCTTACCCTTACCCTTACCCTTGCTTTTACCCTTAAGCTTACCCTTACCCTTACCCTTACCCTTAAGCTTACCCTTACCCTTACCCTTACCCTTACCCTTACCCTTACCCTTGCTTTTACCCTTAAGCTTACCCTTACCCTTACCCTTACCCTTACCCTAACCCTTACCCTTAGCCTTACCCTTACCCTTACCCTTACCCTTACCCTTACCCTTGCTTTTACCCTTAGGCTTACCCTTACCTTTACCCTTACCATTACCCTTACCCTTACCCTTACCCTTACCCTTACCCTTACCCTTACCCTTGCTTTTACCCTTAAGCTTACCCTTACCCTTACCCTTACCCTTACCCTTACCCTTACCCTTACCCTTACCCTTACCCTTACCCTTACCCTTACCCTTGCTTTTACCCTTAAGCTTACCCTTACCCTTACCCTTACCCTTACCCTTACCCTTACCCTTACCCTTACCCTTACCCTTACCCTTACCCTTACCCTTACCCTTACCCTTGCTTTTACCCTTAAGCTTACCCTTACCCTTACCCTTACTCTTACCCTTACCCTTACCCTTACCCTTACCCTTGCTTTTACCCTTAAGCTTACCCTTACCCTTACCTTCACCCTTACCCTTACCCTTACCCTTACCCTTACCCTTACACTTACCCTTACCCTTACCCTTACCCTTGCTTTTACCCTTAGGCTTACCCTTACCTTTAGCCTTACCCTTACCCTTACCCTTACCCTTACCCTTACCCTTACCCTTGCTTTCACCGTTAAGCTTACCCTTACCCTTACCCTTACCCTTACCCTTACCCTTACCCTTACCCTTGCTTTTACCCTTAAGCTTACCCTTACCCTTACCCTTACCCTTACACTTACCCTTGCTTTTACCCTTAGGCTTACCCTTACCCTTACCCTTACCCTTACCCTTAAGCTTACCCTTACCCTTACCCTTACCCTTACCCTCACCCTTACCCTTACCCTTACCCTTACCCTTACCCTTACCCTTACCCTTACCCTTACCCTTGCTTTTACCCTGAAGCTTACCCTTACCCTTACCCTTACTCTTACCCTTACCCTTACCCTTACCCTTACCCTTACCCTTGCTTTGACCCTTAGGCTTACCCTTACCTTTACCCTTACCCTTACCCTTACCCTTACCCTTACCCTTACCCTTACCCTTACCCTTACCCTTACCCTTACCCTTGCTTTTACCCTTAAGCTTACCCTTACCCTTACCCTTACCCTTACCCTTACCCTTACCCTTACCCTTGCTTTTACCCTTAAGCTTACCCTTACCCTTACCCTTACCCTTACCCTTACCCTTGCTTTTACCCTTAGGCTTACCCTTACCCTTACCCTTACCCTTACCCTTGCTTTTACCCTTAAGCTTACCCTTACCCTTACCCTTACCCTTACCCTTACCCTTACCCTTACCCTTACCCTTACCCTTACCCTTACCCTTACCCTTACCCTTGCTTTTACCCTTAGGCTTAACCTTACCTTTACCCTTACCCTTACCCTTACCCTTACCCTTACTCTTACCCTTACCCTTACCCTTACCCTTACCCTTACCCTTACCCTTACCCTTACCCTTACCCTTACCCTTACCCTTACCCTTGCTTTTACCCTTAAGCTTACCCTTACCCTTACCCTTACCCTTACCCTTACCCTTACCCTTACCCTTACCCTTGCTTTTACCCTTAAGCTTACCCTTACCCTTACCCTTACCCTTACCCTCACCCTTACCCTTACCCTTACACTTGCTTATACCCTTAAGCTTACCCTTACCCTTACCCTTACCCTTACCCTTACCCTTACCCTTACCCTTACCCTTACCCTTACCCTTACCCTTACCCTTACCCTTGCTTTTACCCTTAGGCTTACCCTTACCTTTACCCTTACCCTTACCCTTACCCTTACCCTTACCCTTACCCTAACCCTTGCTTTTACCCTTAAGCTTACCCTTACCCTTACCCTTACTCTTACCCTTACCCTAACCCTTACCCTTGCTTTTACCCTTAAGCTTACCCTTACCCTTACCCTTACCCTTACCCTTACCCTTACCCTTACCCTTACCCTTACCCTTACCCTTACCCTTACCCTTACCCTTGCTTTTACCCTTAAGCTTACCCTTACCCTTACCCTTACCCTTACCCTTACCCTTACCCTTACCCTTATCCTTACCCTTGCTTTTACCCTTAAGCTTACCCTTACCCTTACCCTTACCCTTACCCTTACCCTTACCCTTACCCTTACCCTTACCCTTACCCTTGCTTTTACTCTTAGGCTTACCCTTACCTTTACCCTTACCCTTACCCTTACCCTTACCCTTACCCTCACCCTTACCCTTACCCTTGCTTTTACCCTTAAGCTTACCCTTACCCTTACCCTTACCCTCACCCTTACCCTTGCTTTTACCCTTAAGCTTACCCTTACCCTTACCCTTAACCTTACCCTTACCCTTGCTTTTACCCTTAGGTTACCCTTACCTATACCCTTACCCTTACCCATGCTTTTACCCTGAAGCTTACCCTTACCCTTACCCTTACTCTTACCCTTACCCTTACCCTTACCCTTACCCTTACCCTTACCCTTACCCTTACCCTTACCCTTACCCTTGCTTTTACCCTTAGGCTCACCCTTACCTTTACCCTTACCCTAACCCTTACCCTTACCCTTACCCTTACACTTACCCTTGCTTTTACCCTTAAGCTTACCCTTAACCTTACCCTTACCCTTACCCTTACCCTTACCCTTACCCTTACCCTTACCCTTACCCTTACCCTTAACCTTACCCTTACCCTTGCTTTTACCCTTAAGCTCACCCTTACCCTTACCCTTACCCTTACCCTTACCCTTACCCTTACCCTTACCCTTACCCTTAACCTTGCTTTTACCCTTAAGCTTACCCTTACCCTTACCCTTACCCTTACCCTTACCCTTACCCTTACCCTTACCCTTACCCTTACCCTTACCCTTACCCTTACCCTTGCTTTTACCCTTAGGCTTACCCTTACCTTTACCCTTACCCTTACCCTTACCCTTACCCTTACCCTTGCTTTTACCCTTAAGCTTACCCTTACCCTTACCCTTACCCTTAAGCTTACCCTTACCCTTACCCTTACCCTTACCCTTACCCTTACCCTTACCCTTACCCTTACCCTTACCCTTACCCTTACCCTTACCCTTGCTTTTACCCTTAAGCTTACCCTTACCCTTACCCTTACCCTTACCCTTACCCTTGCTTTTACCCTTAAGCTTACCCTTACCCTTACCCTTACCCTTAAGCTTACCCTTACCCTTACCCTTACCCTTACCCTTACCTTTACCCTTACCCTTACCCTTACCCTTACCCTTACCCTTACCCTTACCCTTACCCTTACCCTTGCTTTTACCCTTAAGCTTACCCTTACCCTTACCCTTACCCTTACCCTTAAGCTTACCCTTACCCTTACCCTTACCCTTACCCTTACCCTTAACCTTACCCTTGCTTTTACCCTTAAGCTTACCCTTACCCTTACCCTTACCCTTACCCTTAAGCTTACCCTTACCCTTACCCTTACCCTTACCCTTACCCTTGCTTTTACCCTTAAGCTTACCCTTACCCTTAGCCTTACCCTTACCCTTAAGCTTACCCTTACCCTTACCCTTACCCTTACCCTTACCCTTACCCTTACCCTTACCCTTACCCTTACCCTTACCCTTACCCTTACCCTTACCCTTACCCTTGCTTTTACCCTTAAGCTTACCCTTACCCTTACCCTTTCCCTTACCCTTGCTTTTACCCTTAAGCTTACCCTTAAACTTACCCTTACCCTTACCCTTAAGCTTACCCTTACCCTTACCCTTACCCTTATCCTTACCCTTACCCTTACCCTTACCCTTACCCTTACCCTTACCCTTGCTTTTACCCTTAAGCTTACCCTTACCCTTACCCTTACCCTTACCCTTACCCTTACCCTTACCCTTACCCTTACCCTTACCCTTTCCCTTACCCTTGCTTTTACCCTTAGGCTTACCCTTACCTTTACCCTTACCCTTACCCTTACCCTTACCCTTACCCTTACCCTTGCTTTTACCCTTAAGCTTACCCTTACCCTTACCCTTACCCTTACCCTTACCCTTACCCTTACCCTTACCCTTGCTTTTACCCTTAAGCTTACCCTTACCCTTACCCTTACCCTTACCCTTACCCTTGCTTTTACCCTTAGGCTTACCCTTACCCTTACCCTTACCCTTACCCTTGCTTTTACCCTTAAGCTTACCCTTACCCTTACCCTTACCCTTACCCTTACCCTTACCCTTACCCTTACCCTTACCCTTACCCTTACCCTTACCCTTGCTTTTACCCTTAAGCTTACCCTTACCCTTACCCTTACCCTTACCCTTACCCTTACCCTTACCCTTACCCTTACCCTTACCCTCACCCTTGCTTTTACCCTTAAGCTTACCCTTACCCTTACCCTTACCCTTACCCTTACCCTTACCCTTACCCTTGCTTTTACCCTTAAGCTTACCCTTACCCTTACCCTTACCCTTACCCTTACCCTTGCTTTTACCCTTAGGCTTACCCTTACCCTTACCCTTACCCTTACCCTTACCCTTACCCTTACCCTTGCTTTTACCCTTAAGCTTACCCTTACCCTTACCCTTACCCTTACCCTTACCCTTACCCTTACCCTTACCCTTAGCCTTACCCTCACCCTTGCTTTTACCCTTAAGCTTACCCTTACCCTTACCCTTACCCTTACCCTTAGCCTTACCCTTGCTTTTACCCTTAAGCATACCCTTACCCTTACCCTTACCCTTACCCTTACCCTTGCTTTTACCCTTAGGCTTACCCTTACCCTTACCCTTACCCTTACCCTTGCTTTTACCCTTAAGCTTACCCTTACCCTTACCCTTACCCTTACTCTTACCCTTACCCTTACCCTTACCCTTACCCTTGCTTTTACCCTTAGGCTTACCCTTACCTTTACCCTTACCCTTACCCTTACCCTTACCCTTACCCTTACCCTTACCCTTACCCTTACCCTTACCCTTACCCTTGCTTTTACCCTTAAGCTTACCCTTACCCTTACCCTTACCCTTACCCTTACCCTTACCCTTACCCTTACCCTTACCCTTACCCTTACCCTTACCCTTACCCTTACCCTTACCCTTACCCTTACCCTTACCCTTACCCTTGCTTTTACCCTTAAGCTCACCCTTACCCTTACCCTTACCCTTACCCTTACCCTTACCCTTACTCTTACCCTTACCCTTGATTTTACCCTTAAGCTTACCCTTACCCTTACCCTTACCCTTAAGCTTACCCTTACACTTACCCTTACCCTTACCCTTACCCTTACCCTTGCTTTTACCCTTAAGCTTACCCTTACCCTTACCCTTACCCTTACCCTTACCCTTGCTTTTACCCTTAAGCTTACCCTTACCCTTACCCTTACCCTTACCCTTAAGCTTACGCTTACCCTCACCCTTACCCTTACCCTTACCCTTACCCTTACCCTTGCTTTTACCCTTAAGCTTACCCTTACCCTTACCCTTACCCTTACCCTTACCCTTACCCTTACCCTTACCCTTACCCTTACCCTTACCCTTACCCTTACCCTTACCCTTACCCTTACCCTTACCCTTGCTTTTACCCTTAGGCTTACCCTTACCTTTACCCTTACCATTACCCTTACCCTTACCCTTACCCTTACCCTTACCCTTACCCTTGCTTTTACCCTTAAGCTTACCCTTACCCTTACCCTTACCCTTACCCTTACCCTTACCCTTACCCTTACCCTTACCCTTACCCTTGCTTTTACCCTTAAGCTTACCCTTACCCTTACCCTTACCCTTACCCTTACCCTTACCCTTACCCTTACCCTTACCATTACCCTTACCCTTACCCTTACCCTTACCCTTACCCTTACCCTTACCCTTACCCTTACCCTTGCTTTTACCCTTAAGCTTACCCTTACCCTTACCCTTACCCTTACCCTTACCCTTACCCTTGCTTTTACCCTTAAGCTTACCCTTACCCTTACTCTTACCCCTACCCTTACCTTTACCCTTACCCTTACCCTTACCCTTACCCTTACCCTTACCCTTGCTTTTACCCTTAGGCTTACCCTCACCTTTACCCTTACCCTTACCCTTACCCTTACCCTTACCCTTACCCTTACCCTTACCCTTGCTTTTACCCTTAAGCTTACCCTTACCCTTACCCTAACCCTTACCCTTAGCCTTACCCTTACCCTTGCTTTTACCCTTAAGCTTACCCTTACCCTTACCCTTACCCTTACCCTTGCTTTTACCCTTAGGCTTACCCTTACCCTTACCCTTACCCTTACCCTTAAGCTTACCCTTACCCTTACCCTTACCCTTACCCTTACCCTTACCCTTACCCTTACCCTTGCTTTTACCCTTAAGCTTACCCTTACCCTTACCCTTACCCTTACCCTTACCCTTACCCTTACCCTTACTTAGGGTAAGGGTAAGGGTAAGCTTAAGGGTAAAAGCAAGGGTAAGGGTAAGGGTAAGGGTAAGGGTAAGGGTAAGGGTAAGGGTAAGGGTAAGGGTAAGGGTAAGGGTAAGCTTAAGGGTAAGGGTGAGGGTAAGGGTAAGGGTAAGCTTAAGGGTAAAAGCAAGGGTAAGGGTAAGGGTAAGGGTAAGGGTAAGGGTAAGCTTAAGGGTAAGGGTAAGGGTAAGGGTAAGGGTAAGCTTAAGGGTAAAAGCAAGGGTAAGGTTAAGGGTAAGGGTAAGGGTAAGGGTAAGGGTAAGGGTAAGGGTAAGCTTAAGGGTAAGGGTAAGGGTAAGGGTAAGGGTAAGCTTAAGGGTAAAAGCAAGGGTAAGGGTAAGGGTAAGGGTAAGGGTAAGGGTAAGGGTAAGGGTAAGGGTAAGGGTAAGGGTAAGGGTAAGGGTAAGGGTAAGGGTAAGCTTAAGGGTAAGGGTAAGGGTAAGGGTAAGCTTAAGGGTAAAAGCAAGGGTAAGGGTAAGGGTAAGGGTAAGGGTAAACGTAAGCTTAAGGGTAAAAGCAAGGGTAAGGGTAAGGGTAAGGGTAAGGGTAAGGGTAAGGGTAAGGGTAAGGGTAAGGGTAAGGGTAAGGGTAAGAGTAAGGGTAAGCTTAAGGGTAAGGGTAAGGGTAAGGGTAAGCTTAAGGGTAAAAGCAAGGGTAAGGGTAAGGGTAAGGGTAAGGGTAAAGGTAAGGGTAAGCCTAAGGGTAAAAGCAAGGGTAAGGGTAAGGGTAAGGGTAAGGGTAAGGGTAAGGGTAAGGGTAAGGGTAAGGGTAAGGGTAAGGGTAAGGGTAAGGGTAAGGGTAAGCTTAAGGGTAAGGGTAAGCTTAAGGGTAAAAGCAAGGGTAAGGGTAAGGGTAAGGGTAAGGGTAAAGGTAAGGGTAAGCCTAAGGGTAAAAGCAAGGGTAAGGGTAAGGGTAAGGGTAAGGGTAAGGGTAAAAGTAAGGGTAAGGGTAAGGGTAAGGGTAAGGGTAAGGGTAAGGGTAAGGGTAAGGGTAAGGGTAAGGGTAAGGGTAAGCTTAAGGGTAAAAGCAAGGGTAAGGGTAAGGGTAAGGGTAAGGGTAAGGGTAAGGGTAAGGGTAAGGGTAAGGGTAAGCTTAAGGGTAAAAGCAAGGGTAAGGGTAAGGGTAAGGGTAAGAGTAAGGGTAAGGGTAAGGGTAAGGGTAAGGGTAAGGGTAAGCTTAAGGGTAAAAGCAAGGGTAAGGGTAAGGGTAAGGGTAAGGGTAAGGGTTAGGGTAAGGGTAAAGGTAAGGGTAAGCCTAAGGGTAAAAGCAAGGGTAAGGGTAAGGGTAAGGGTAAGGGTAAGGGTAAGGGTAAGGGTAAGGGTAAGGGTAAGGGTAAGGGTAAGAGTAAGGGTAAGGGTAAGGGTAAGCTTAAGCGTAAAAGCAAGGGTAAGGGTAAGGGTAAGGGTAAGGGTAAGCCTAAGGGTAAAAGCAAGGGTAAGGGTAAGGTTAAGGGTAAGGGTAAGGGTAAGCTTAAGGGTAAAAGCAAGGGTAAGGGTAAGGGTAAGGGTAAGGGTAAGGGTAAGCTTAAGGGTAAAAGCAAGGGTAAGGGTAAGGGTGAGGGTAAGGGTAAGGGTAAGGGTAAGGGTAAAGGTAAGGGTAAGCCTAAGAGTAAAAGCAAGGGTAAGGGTAAGGGTAAGGGTAAGGGTAAGGGTAAGGGTAAGGGTAAGGGTAACGGTAAGGGTAAGCTTAAGGGTAAAAGCAAGGGTAAGGATAAGGGTAAGGGTAAGGGTAAGGGTAAGGGTAAGGGTAAGGGTAAGGGTAAGGGTAAGGGTAAGCTTAAGGGTAAAAGCAAGGGTAAGGGTAAGGGTAAGGGTAAGGGTAAGGGTAAGGGTAAGGGTAAGAGTAAGGGTAAGGGTAAGCTTAAGGGTAAAAGCAAGGGTAAGGGTTAGGGTAAGGGTAAGGGTAAGGGTAAGGGTAAGGGTAAGGGTAAGGGTAAGGGTAAGGGTAAGCTTAAGGGTAAAAGCAAGGGTAAGGGTAAGGGTAAGGGTAAGGGTAAGGGTAAAGGTAAGGGTAAGCCTAAGGGTAAAAGCAAGGGTAAGGGTAAGGGTAAGGGTAAGGGTAAGGGTAAGGGTAAGGGTAAGGGTGAGGGTAAGGGTAAGGGTAAGGGTAAGGGTAAGGGTAAGCTTAAGGGTAAAAGCAAGGGTAAGGGTAAGGGAAAGGGTAAGGGTAAGGGTAAGGGTAAGGGTAAGGGTAAGGGTAAGGGTAAGGGTAAGGGTAAGGGTAAAGGTAAGGGTAAGCCTAAGGGTCAAAGCAAGGGTAAGGGTAAGGGTAAGGGTAAGGGTAAGGGTAAGGGTAAGCTTAAGGGTAAAAGCAAGGGTAAGGGTAAGGGTAAGGGTAAGGGTAAGGGTAAGGGTAAGGGTAAGGGTAAGGGTAAGGGTAAGGGTGAGCTTAAGGGTAAGGGTAAGGGTAAGGGTAAGGGTAAGCCTAAGGGTAAAAGCAAGGGTAAGGGTAAGGGTAAGGGTAAGCTTACCCTTACCCTTACCCTTACCCTTACCCTTACCCTTACCCTTACCCTTACCCTTACCCTTACCCTTGCTTTTACCCTTAGGCTTACCCTTACCTTTACCCTTACCCTTACCCTTACCCTTACCCTTACCCTTGCTTTTACCCTTAAGCTTACCCTTACCCTTACCCTTACCCTTAAGCTTACCCTTACCCTTACCCTTACCCTTACCCTTACCCTTACCCTTACCCTTACCCTTACCCTTACCCTTACCCTTACCCTTACCCTTGCTTTTACCCTTAAGCTTACCCTTACCCTTACCCTTACCCTTACCCTTGCTTTTACCCTTAAGCTTACCCTTACCCTTACCCTTACCCTTAAGCTTACCCTTACCCTTACCCTTACCCTTACCCTTACCCTTATCCTTACCCTTACCCTTACCCTTACCCTTACCCTTACCCTTGCTTTTACCCTTAAGCTTACCCTTACCCTTACCCTTACCCTTACCCTTAAGCTTACCCTTACCCTTACCCTTACCCTTACCCTTACCCTTAACCTTACCCTTGCTTTTACCCTTAAGCTTACCCTTACCCTTACCCTTACCCTTAAGCTTACCCTTACCCTTACCCTTACCCTTACCCTTACCCTTACCCTTGCTTTTACCCTTAAGCTTACCCTTACCCTTACCCTTACCCTTAAGCTTACCCTTACCCTCACCCTTACCCTTACCCTTACCCTTACCCTTACCCTTACCCTTGCTTTTACCCTTAAGCTTACCCTTACCCTTACCCTAAGTAAGGGTAAGGGTAAGGGTAAGGGTAAGGGTAAGGGTAAGGGTAAGGGTAAGGGTAAGGGTAAGGGTAAGGGTAAGGGTAAGGGTAAGGGTAAGCTTAAGGGTAAAAGCAAGGGTAAGGGTAAGGGAAAGGGTAAGGGTAAGGGTAAGGGTAAGGGTAAGGGTAAGGGTAAGGGTAAGGGTAAGGGTAAGCTTAAGGGTAAGGGTAAGGGTAAGGGTAAGGGTAAGCCTAAGGGTAAAAGCAAGGGTAAGGGTAAGGGTAAGGGTAAGGGTAAGCTTAAGGGTAAAAGCAAGGGTAAGGGTAAAGCTAAGGGTAAGGGTAAGGGTAAGGGTAAGGGTAAGCTTAAGGGTAAAAGCAAGGGTAAGGGTAAGGGTAAGGGTAAGGGTAAGGGTAAGGGTAAGGGTAAAGGTGAGGGTAAGCCTAAGGGTAAAAGCAAGGGTAAGGGTAAGGGTAAGGGTAAGGGTAAGGGTAAGGGTAAGGGTAAGGGTAAGGGTAGGGGTAAGAGTAAGGGTAAGGGTAAGCTTAAGGGTAAAAGCAAGGGTAAGGGTAAGGGTAAGGGTAAGGGTAAGGGTAAGGGTAAGCTTAAGGGTAAAAGCAAGGGTAAGGGTAAGGGTAAGGGTAAGGGTAAGGGTAAGGGTAAGGGTAAGGGTAAGGGTAAGGGTAAGGGTAAGGGTAAGGGTAAGGGTAAGGGTAAGGGTAAGGGTAAGGGTAAGGGTAAGGGTAAGGGTAAGGGTAAGGGTAAGGGTAAGGGTAAGGGTAAGGGTAAGGGTAAGCTTAAGGGTAAAAGCAAGGGTAAGGGTAAGGGTAAGGGTAAGGTTAAGGGTAAGGGTAAGGGTAATGGTAAGGGTAAAGGTAAGGGTAAGCCTAAGGGTAAAAGCAAGGGTAAGGGTAAGGGTAAGGGTAAGGGTAAGGGTAAGGGTAAGGGTAAGGGTAAGGGTAAGGGTAAGCTTAAGGGTAAAAGCAAGGGTAAGGGTAAGGGTAAGGGTAAGGGTAAGGGTAAGCTTAAGGGTAAGGGTAAGGGTAAGGGTAAGGGTAAGCTTAAGGGTAAAAGCAAGGGTAAGGGTAAGGGTAAGGGTAAGGGTAAGGGTAAGCTTAAGGGTAAAAGCAAGGGTAAGGGTAAGGGTAAGGGTAAGGGTAAGGGTAAGGGTAAGGGTAAGCTTAAGGGTAAGGGTAAGGGTAAGGGTAAGGGTAAGCTTAAGGGTAAAAGCAAGGGTAAGGGTAAGAGTAAGGGTAAGGGTAAGGGTAAGGGTAAGGGTAAGGGTAAGGGTGAGCTTAAGGGTAAAAGCAAGGGTAAGGGTAAGGGTAAGGGTAAGGGTAAGGGTAAGGGTAAGGGTAAGGGTAAGGGTAAGGGTAAGCTTAAGGGTAAAAGCAAGGGTAAGGGTAAGGGTAAGGGTAAGGGTAAGGGTAAGGGTAACGGTAAGGGTAAAGGTAAAGGTAAGGTTAAGCCTAAGGGTAAAAGCAAGGGTAAGGGTAAGGGTAAGGGTAAGGGTAAGAGTAAGGGTAAGGGTAAGGGTAAGGGTAAGCTTAAGGGTAAAAGCAAGGATAAGGGTAAGGGTAAGGGTAAGGGTAAGCCTAAGGGTAAAAGCAAGGGTAAGGGTAAGGGTAAGGGTAAGGGTAAGCTTAAGGGTAAAAGCAAGGGTAAGGGTAAGGGTAAGGGTAAGGGTAAGGGTAAGGGTAAGCTTAAGGGTAAAAGCAAGGGTGAGGGTAAGGGTAAGGGTAAGGGTAAGGGTAAGGGTAAGGGTAAGGGTAAGGGTAAGGGTGAGGGTAAGGGTAAGGGTAAGGGTAAGGGTAAGCTTAAGGGTAAAAGCAAGGGTAAGGGTAAGGGTAAGGGTAAGGGTAAGGGTAAGGGTAAGGGTAAGGGTAAGGGTAAGGGTAAGGGTAAGCTTAAGGGTAAAAGCAAGGGTAAGGGTAAGGGTAAGGGTAAGGGTAAGGGTAAAGGTAAGGGTAAGCCTAAGGGTAAAAGCAAGGGTAAGGGTAAGGGTAAGGGTAAGGGTAAGGGTAAGGGTAAGGGTAAGGGTAAGGGTAAGGGTAAGGGTAAGGGTAAGGGTAAGGGTAAGGGTAAGGGTAAGGGTAAGGGTAAGGGTAAGTGTAAGGGTAAGGGTAAGCTTAAGGGTAAAAGCAAGGGTAAGGGTAAGGGTAAGGGTAAGGGTAAGCCTAAGGGTAAAAGCAAGGGTAAGGGTAAGGGTAAGGGTAAGGGTAAGCTTAAGGGTAAAAGCAAGGGTAAGGGTAAGGGTAAGGGTAAGGGTAAGGGTAAGGGTAAGGGTAAGGGTAAGCTTAAGGGTAAAAGCAAGGGTAAGGGTAAGGGTAAGGGTAAGGGTAAGGGTAAGGGTAAGGGTAAGGGTAAGGGTAAGGGTAAAGGTAAGGGTAAGCCTAAGGGTAAAAGCAAGGGTAAGGGTAAGGGTAAGGGTAAGGGTAAGGGTAAGGGTAAGGGTAAGGGTAAGGGTAAGGGTAAGGGTAAGGGTAAGCTTAAGGGTAAAAGCAAGGGTAAGGGTAAGGGTAAGGGTAAGGGTAAGGGTAAGGGTAAGGGTAAGGGTAAGGGTAAGGGTAAGGGTAAGGGTAAGCTTAAGGGTAAGGGTAAGGGTAAGGGTAAGGGTAAGGGTAAGCTTAAGGGTAAAAGCAAGGGTAAGGGTAAGGGTAAGGGTAAGGGTAAGCTTAAGGGTAAAAGCAAGGGTAAGGGTAAGGGTAAGGGTAAGGGTAAGGGTAAGGGTAAGGGTAAGGGTAAGCTTAAGGGTAAGGGTAAGGGTAAGGGTAAGGGTAAGCTTAAGGGTAAAAGCAAGGGTAAGGGTAAGGGTAAGGGTAAGGGTAAGGGTAAGCTTAAGGGTAAGGGTAAGGGTAAGGGTAAGCTTAAGGGTAAAAGCAAGGGTAAGGTTAAGGGTAAGGGTAAGGGTAAGGGTAAGGGTAAGGGTAAGCTTAAGGGTAAGGGTAAGGGTAAGGGTAAGGGTAAGCTTAAGGGTAAAAGCAAGGGTAAGGGTAAGGGTAAGGGTAAGGGTAAGGGTAAGGGTAAGGGTAAGGGTAAGGGTAAGGGTAAGGGTAAGGGTAAGGGTAAGGGTAAGGGTAAGGGTAAGGGTAAGCTTAAGGGTAAGCTTAAGGGTAAAAGCAAGGGTAAGGGTAAGGGTAAGGGTAAGGGTAAGGGTAAGCTTAAGGGTAAAAGCAAGGGTAAGGGTAAGGGTAAGGGTAAGGGTAAGGGTAAGGGTAAGGGTAAGGGTAAGGGTAAGCTTAAGGGTAAGGGTAAGGGTAAGGGTAAGCTTAAGGGTAAAAGCAAGGGTAAGGGTAAGGGTAAGGGTAAGGGTAAGGGTAAAGGTAAGGGTAAGCCTAAGGGTAAAAGCAAGGGTAAGGGTAAGGGTAAGGGTAAGGGTAAGGGTAAGGGTAAGGGTAAGGGTAAGGGTAAGGGTAAGGGTAAGCTTAAGGGTAAAAGCAAGGGTAAGGGTAAGGGTAAGGGTAAGGATAAGGGTAAGGGTAAGGGTAAGGGTAAGCTTAAGGGTAAAAGCAAGGGTAAGGGTAAGGGTAAGGGTAAGGGTAAGGGTAAGGGTAAGGGTAAGGGTAAGGGTAAGGGTAAGGGTAATGGTAAGGGTAAGCTTAAGGGTAAAAGCAAGGGTAAGGGTAAGGGTAAGGGTAAGGGTAAGGGTTAGGGTAAGGGTAAAGGTAAGGGTAAGCCTAAGGGTAAAAGCAAGGGTAAGGGTAAGGGTAAGGGTAAGGGTAAGGGTAAGGGTAAGGGTAAGGGTAAGGGTAAGGGTAAGGGTAAGGGTAAGAGTAAGGGTAAGAGTAAGGGTAAGGGTAAGGGTAAGCTTAAGGGTAAAAGCAAGGGTAAGGGTAAGGGTAAGGGTAAGGGTAAGCCTAAGGGTAAAAGCAAGGGTAAGGTTAAGGTTAAGGGTAAGGGTAAGGGTAAGCTTAAGGGTAAAAGCAAGGGTAAGGGTAAGGGTAAGGGTAAGGGTAAGCTTAAGGGTAAAAGCAAGGGTAAGGGTAAGGGTGGGGGTAAGGGTAAGGGTAAGGGTAAGGGTAAGGGTAAAGGTAAGGGTAAGCCTAAGAGTAAAAGCAAGGGTAAGGGTAAGGGTAAGGGTAAGGGTAAGGGTAAGGGTAAGGGTAAGGGTAAGGGTAAGCTTAAGGGTAAAAGCAAGGGTAAGGATAAGGGTAAGGGTAAGGGTAAGGGTAAGGGTAAGGGTAAGGGTAAGGGTAAGGGTAAGCTTAAGGGTAAAAGCAAGGGTAAGGGTAAGGGTAAGGGTAAGGGTAAGGGTAAAGGTAAGGGTAAGCCTAAGGGTAAAAGCAAGGGTAAGGGTAAGGGTAAGGGTAAGGGTAAGGGTAAGGGTAAGGGTAAGGGTAAGGGTAAGGGTAAGGGTAAGGGTAAGGGTAAGGGTAAGCTTAAGGGTAAAAGCAAGGGTAAGGGTAAGGGTAAGGGTAAGGGTAAGGGTAAGGGTAAGGGTAAGGGTAAGGGTAAGGGTAAGCTTAAGGGTAAAAGCAAGGGTAAGGGTAAGGGTAAGGGTAAGGGTAAGGGTAAGGGTAAGGGTAAGGGTAAGGGTAAGGGTAAGGGTAAGGGTAATGGTAAGGGTAAGCTTAAGGGTAAAAGCAAGGGTAAGGGTAAGGGTAAGGGTAAGGGTAAGGGTTAGGGTAAGGGTAAAGGTAAGGGTAAGCCTAAGGGTAAAAGCAAGGGTAAGGGTAAGGGTAAGGGTAAGGGTAAGGGTAAGGGTAAGGGTAAGGGTAAGGGTAAGGGTAAGGGTAAGGGTAAGAGTAAGGGTAAGGGTAAGGGTAAGCTTAAGGGTAAAAGCAAGGGTAAGGGTAAGGGTAAGGGTAAGGGTAAGCCTAAGGGTAAAAGCAAGGGTAAGGGTAAGGTTAAGGGTAAGGGTAAGGGTAAGCTTAAGGGTAAAAGCAAGGGTAAGGGTAAGGGTAAGGGTAAGGGTAAGGGTAAGCTTAAGGGTATAAGCAAGGGTAAGGGTAAGGGTGAGGGTAAGGGTAAGGGTAAGGGTAAGGGTAAAGGTAAGGGTAAGCCTAAGAGTAAAAGCAAGGGTAAGGGTAAGGGTAAGGGTAAGGGTAAGGGTAAGGGTAAGGGTAAGGGTAAGGGTAAGCTTAAGGGTAAAAGCAAGGGTAAGGATAAGGGTTAGGGTAAGGGTAAGGGTAAGGGTAAGGGTAAGGGTAAGGGTAAGGGTAAGCTTAAGGGTAAAAGCAAGGGTAAGGGTAAGGGTAAGGGTAAGGGTAAGGGTAAGGGTAAGGGTAAGGGTAAGGGTAAGCTTAAGGGTAAAAGCAAGGGTAAGGGTTAGGGTAAGGGTAAGGGTAAGGGTAAGGGTAAGTGTAAGCTTAAGGGTAAAAGCAAGGGTAAGGGTAAGGGTAAGGGTAAGGGTAAGGGTAAGGGTGAGGGTAAGGGTAAGGGTAAGGGTAAGGGTAAGCTTAAGGGTAAAAGCAAGGGTAAGGGTAAGGGTAAGGGTAAGGGTAAGGGTAAGGGTAAGGGTAAGGGTAAGCTTAAGAGTAAAAGCAAGGGTAAGGGTAAGGGTAAGGGTAAGGGTAAGGGTAAGGGTAAGGGTAAGGGTAAGGGTAAGGGTAAAGGTAAGGTTAAGCCTAAGGGTAAAAGCAAGGGTAAGGGTAAGGGTAAGGGTAAGGGTAAGGGTAAGGGTAAGGGTAAGGGTAAGGGTAAGCCTAAGGGTAAAATCAAGGGTAAGGGTAAGGGTAAGGGTAAGGGTAAGCCTAAGGGTAAAAGCAAGGGTAAGGGTAAGGGTAAGGGTAAGGGTAAGGGTGCCCTTACCCTTACCATTACCCTCACCCTTACCCTTGCTTTTACCCTTGAGCTTACCCCTACCGTTACCCTTACCCTTACCCTTACCCTTACCCTTACCCTTACCCTTACCCTTACACTTACCCTTGCTTTTACCCTTAGGCTTACCCTTACCTTTTCCCTCACCCTTACCCTTACCCTTACACTTACCCTTACCCTTACCCTTACCCTTACCCTTGCTTTTACCCTTAAGCTTACCCTCACCCTTACCCTTACCCTTACCCTTTCCCTTACCTTTACCCTTACCCTTTCCCTTGCTTTTACCCTTAAGCTTACCCTTACCCTTACCCTTACCCTTACCCTTACCCTTACCCTTACCCTTGCTTTTACCCTAAAGCTTACCCTTACCCTTACCCTTACCCTTACCCTTACCCTTACCCTTGCTTTTACCCTAAAGCTTACCCTTACCCTTACCCTTACCCTTACCCTTACCCTTACCCTTACCCTTACCCTTACCCTTACCCTTACCCTTACCCTTACCCTTACCCTTACCCTTACCCTTGCTTTTACCCTTAAGCTTACCCTTACCCTTACCCTTACCCTTACCCTTACCCTTACCCTTACCCTTACCCTTACCCTTACCCTTACCCTTACCCTTACCCTTACCCTTACCCTTACCCTTGCTTTTACCCTTAGGCTTACCCTTACCTTTACCCTTACCCTTACCCTTACCCTTACCCTTACCCTTACCCTTACCCTTGCTTTTACCCTTAAGCTTACCCTTACCCTCACCCTTACCCTTACCCTTACCCTTACCCTTACCCTTGCTTTTACCCTTAAGCTTACCCTTACCCTTACCCTTACCCTTACCCTTACCCTTGCTTTTACCCTTAGGCTTACCCTTACCCTTACCCTTACCCTTACCCTTGCTTTTACCCTTAAGCTTACCCTTACCCTTACCCTTACCCTTACCCTTACCCTTACCCTTACCCTTACCCTTACCCTTACCCTTACCCTTACCCTTACCCTTACCCTTACCCTTACTCTTACCCTTACCCTTACCCTTACCCTTACCCTTACCCTTGCTTTTACCCTTAGGCTTACCCTTACCTTTACCCTTACCCTTACCCTTACCCTTACCCTTACCCTTACCCTTACCCTTACCCTTGCTTTCACCCTTAAGCTTACCCTTACCCTTACCCTTACCCTTACCCTTACCCTTACCCTTACCCTTGCTTTTACCCTTAAGCTTACCCTTACCCTTACCCTTACCCTTACCCTTACCCTTACCCTTACCCTCACCCTTACCCTCACCCTTGCTTTTAACCTTAAGCTTACCCTTACCCTTACCCTTACCCTTACCCTTACCCTTGCTTAGGGTAAAAGCAAGGGTAAGGGTAAGGGTAAGGTTAAGGGTAAGGGTAAGGGTAAGGGTAAGGGTAAGGGTAAGCTTAAGGGTAAAAGCAAGGGTAAGGGTAAGGGTAAGGGTAAGGGTAAGGGTAAGGGTAAGGGTAAGGGTAAGGGTAAGGGTAAGGGTAAATGTAAGGGTAAGGGTAAGGGTAAGCTTAAGGGTAAAAGCAAGGGTAAGGGTAAGGGTAAGGGTAAGGGTAAGGGTAAGGGTAAGGGTAAGGGTAAGGGTAAGGGTAAGCTTAAGGGTAAAAGCAAGGGTAAGGGTTAGGGTAAGGGTAAGGGTAAGGGTAAGGGTAAGCTTGAGGGTAAAAGCAAGGGTAAGGGTAAGGGTAAGGGTAAGGGTAAAGGTAAGGGTAAGCCTAAGGGTAAAAGCAAGGGTAAGGGTAAGGGTAAGGGTAAGGGTAAGGGTAAGGGTAAGGGTAAGGGTAAGGGTAAGGGTAAGGGTAAGGGAAAGGGTAAGGGTAAGGGTAAGGGTAAGCTTAAGGGTATAAGCAAGGATAAGGGTAAGGGTGAGGGTAAGGGTAAGGGTAAGGGTAAGCTTAAGGGTAAAAGCAAGGGTAAGGGTAAGGGTAAGGGTAAGGGTAAGGGTAAGGGTAAGGGTAAGGGTAAGGGTAAGGGTAAGCTTAAGGGTAAAAGCAAGGGTAAGGGTAAGGGTAAGGGTAAGGGTAAGGGTAAGGGTAAGGGTAAAGGTTAGGGTAAGCCTAAGGGTAAAAGCAAGGGTAAGGGTAAAGGTAAGGGTAAGGGTAAGGGTAAGGGTAAGGGTAAGGGTAAGGGTAAGGGTAAGCTTAAGGGTAAAAGCAAGGGTAAGGGTAAGGGTAAGGGTAAGGGTAAGCCTAAGGGTAAAACAAGGGTAAGGGTAAGGGTAAGGGTAAGGGTAAGGGTAAGCTTAAGGGTAAAAGCAAGGGTAAGGGTAAGGGTAAGGGTGAGGGTAAGGGTAAGCTTAAGGGTTAAAGCAAGGGTAAGGGTAAGGGTAAGGGTAAGGGTAAGGGTAAGGGTAAAGGTAAGGGTAAGCCTAAGGGTAAAAGCAAGGGTAAGGGTAAGGGTAAGGGTAAGGGTAAGGGTAAGGGTAAGAGTAAGGGTAAGGGTAAGGGTAAGGGTAAGGGTAAGGGTAAGGGTAAGCTTAAGGGTAAAAGCAAGGGTAAGGGTAAGGGTAAGGGTAAGGGTAAGGGTAAGGGTAAGGGTAAGGGTAAGCTTAAGGGTAAAAGCAAGGGTAAGGGTAAGGGTAAGGGTGAGGGTAAGGGTAAGGGTAAGGGTAAGCTTAAGGGTAAAAGCAAGGGTAAGGGTAAGGGTAAGGGTAAGGGTAAGGGTAAGGGTAAGGGTAAGGGTAAGGGTAAGCTTAAGGGTAAAAGCAAGGGTAAGGGTAAGGGTAAGGGTAAGGGTAAGGGTAATTGTAAGGGTAAGGGTAAAGGTAAGGGTAAGCCTAAGGGTAAAAGCAAGGGTAAGGGTAAGGGTTAGGTTAAGGGTAAGGGTAAGGGTAAGGGTAAGGGTAAGGGTAAGGGTAAGGGTAAGTGTAAGGGTAAGGGTAAGGGTAAGCTTAAGGGTAAAAGCAAGGGTAAGGGTAAGGGTAAGGGTAAGGGTAAGGGTGAGGGTAAGGGTAAGGGTAAGGGTAAGGGTAAGGGTAAGGGTAAGGGTAAGCTTAAGGGTAAGGGTAAGGGTAAGGGTAAAGGTAAGGGTAAGCCTAAGGGTAAAAGCAAGGGTAAGGGTAAGGGTTAGGGTAAGGGTAAGGGTAAGGGTAAGGGTAAGGGTAAGGGTAAATGTAAGGGTAAGGGTAAGGGTAAGCTTAAGGGTAAAAGCAAGGGTAAGTGTAAGGGTAAGGGTAAGGGTAAGCTTAAGGGTAAAAGCAAGGGTAAGGGTAAGGGTAAGGGTAAGGGTAAGGGTAAGGGTAAGGGTAAGGGTAAGGGTAAGGGTAAGGGTAAGGGTAAGGGTAAGCTTAAGGGTAAGGGTAAGGGTAAGGGTAAGCCTAAGGGTAAAAGCAAGGGTAAGGGTAAGGGTAAGGGTAAGGGTAAGGGTAAGGGTAAGGGTAAGCTTAAGGGTAAAAGCAAGGGTAAGGGTAAGGGTAAGGGTAAGGGTAAGGGTAAGGGTAAGCTTAAGGGTAAAAGCAAGGGTAAGGGTAAGGGTAAGGGTAAGGGTAAGGGTAAGGGTAAAGGTAAGGGTAAGCCTAAGGGTAAAAGCAAGGGTAAGGGTAAGGGTAAGGGTAAGGGTAAGGGTAAGGGTAAGGGTAAGGGTAAGGGTAAGCTTAAGGGTAAAAGCAAGGGTAAGGGTAAGGGTAAGGGTAAGGGTAAGGGTAAGGGTAAGGGTAAGGGTAAGGGTAAGGGTAAGGGTAAGGGTAAGGGTAAGGGTAAGGGTAAGGGTAAGGGTAAGCTTAAGGGTAAAAGCAAGGGTGAGGGTAAGGGTAAGGGTAAGGGTAAGGGTAAGGGTAAGGGTAAGGGTAAGGGTAAGGGTAAGGGTAAGGGTAAGGGTAAGCTTAAGGGTAAAAGCAAGGGTAAGGGTAAGGGTAAGGGTAAGAGTAAGGGTAAGGGTAAGGGTAAGGGTAAAGGTAAGGGTAAGCCTAAGGGTAAAAGCAAGGGTAAGGGTAAGGGTAAGGGTAAGGGTAAGGGTAAGGGTAAGGGTAAGCTTAAGGGTAAAAGCAAGGGTAAGGGTAAGGGTAAGGGTAAGGGTAAGGGTAAGGGTAAGGGTAAGGGTAAGGGTAAGGGTAAGCTTAAGGGTAAGGATAAGGGTAAGGGTAAAAGCAAGGGTAAGGGTAAGGGTAAGGGTAAGGGTAAGGGTAAGGGTAAGGGTAAGCTTAAGGGTAAAAGCAAGGGTAAGGGTAAGGGTTAGGGTAAGGGTAAGGGTAAGGGTAAGGGTAAGCTTAAGGGTAAGGGTAAGGGTAAGGGTAAGGGTAAGCTTAAGGGTAAAAGCAAGGGTAAGGGTAAGGGTAAGGGTAAGGGTAAGGGTAAGGGTAAGGGTAAGGGTAAGGGTAAGGGTAAGGGTAAGGGTAAGGGTAAGCTTAAGGGTAAAAGCAAGGGTAAGGGTAAGGGTAAGGGTAGGGGTAAGGGTAAGGGTAAGGGTAAGGGTAAGGGTAAGGGTAAGCTTAAGGGTAAAAGCAAGGGTAAGGGTAAGGGTAAGGGTAAGGGTAAGGGTAAGGGTAAGGGTAAGGGTAAGGGTAAGGGTAAGGGTAAAGGTAAGGGTAAGCCTAAGGGTAAAAGCAAGGGTAAGGGTAAGGGTAAGGGTAAGGGTAAGAGTAAGGGTAAGGGTAAGGGTAAGGGTAAGCTTAAGGGTAAAAGCAAGGGTAAGGGTAAGGGTAAGGGTAAGGGTAAGCCTAAGGGTAAAAGCAAGGGTAAGGGTAAGGGTAAGGGTAAGGGTAAGGGTAAGCTTAAGGGTAAAAGCAAGGGTAAGGGTAAGGGTAAGGGTAAGGGTAAGGGTAAGGGTAAGGGTAAGGGTAAGGGTAAGCTTAAGGGTAAAAGCAAGGGTGAGGGTAAGGGTAAGGGTAAGGGTAAGGGTAAGGGTAAGGGTAAGGGTAAGGGTAAGCTTAAGGGTAAAAGCAAGGGTAAGGGTAAGGGTAAGGGTAAGGGTAAGGGTAAGGGTAAGGGTAAGGGTAAGGGTAAGGGTAAGGGTAAGGGTAAGGGTAAATGTAAGGGTAAGGGTAAGGGTAAGGGTAAGGGTAAGGGTAAGGGTAAGGGTAAGGGTAAGGGTAAGCGTAAGGGTAAGGGTAAGGGTAAGCTTAAGGGTAAAAGCAAGGGTAAGGGTAAGGGTAAGGGTAAGGGTAAGCCTAAGGGTAAAAGCAAGGGTAAGGGTAAGGGTAAGGGTAAGGGTAAGGGTAAGCTTAAAGGTAAAAGCAAGGGTAAGGGTAAGGGTAAGGGAAAGGGTAAGGGTAAGGGTAAGCTTAAGGGTAAAAGCAAGGGTAAGGGTAAGGGTAAGGGTAAGGGTAAGGGTAAGGGTAAGGGTAAGGGTAAGGGTAAAGGTAAGGGTAAGCCTCAGGGTAAAAGCAAGGGTAAGGGTAAGGGTAAGGGTAAGGGTAAGGGTAAGGGTAAGGGTAAGGGTAAGGGTAAGGGTAAGGGTAAGGGTAAGGGTAAGGGTAAGGGTAAGGGTAACTTAAGCTTTTACCCTTAAGCTTACCCTAAGGGTAAGGGTAAGGGTAAGGGTAAGCTTAAGGGTAAAAGCAAGGGTAAGGGTAAGGGTAAGGGTAAGCCTAAGGGTAAAAGCGAGGGTAAGGGTAAGGGTAAGGGTAAGGGTAAGGGTAAGCTTAAGGGTAAAAGCAAGGGTAAGGGTAAGGGTAAGGGTAAGGGTAAGGGTAAGGGTAAGGGTAAGCTTAAGGGTAAAAGCAAGGGTGAGGGTAAGGGTAAGGGTAAGGGTAAGGGTAAGGGTAAGGGTAAGGGTAAGCTTAAGGGTAAAAGCAAGGGTAAGGGTAAGGGTAAGGGTAAGGGTAAGGGTAAGAGTAAGGGTAAGGGTAAAGGTAAGGGTAAGGGTAAGGGTAAGGGTAAGGGTAAGGGTAAGGGTAAGGGTAAGGGTAAGGGTAAGGGTTAGGGTTAGGGTAAGGGTAAGCTTAAGGGTAAAAGCAAGGGTAAGGGTAAGGGTAAGGGTAAGGGTAAGCCTAAGGGTAAAAGCAAGGGTAAGGGTAAGGGTAAGGGTAAGGGTAAGGGTAAGCTTAAAGGTAAAAGCAAGGGTAAGGGTAAGGGTAAGGGAAAGGGTAAGGGTAAGGGTAAGCTTAAGGGTAAAAGCAAGGGTAAGGGTTAGGGTAAGGGTAAGGGTAAGGGTAAGGGTAAGGGTAAGGGTAAAGGTAAGGGTAAGCCTAAGGGTAAAAGCAAGGGTAAGGGTAAGGGTAAGGGTAAGGGTAAGGGTAAGGGTAAGGGTAAGGGTAAGGGTAAGGGTAAGGGTAAGGGTAAGGGTAAGCTTAAGGGTAAAAGCAAGGGTAAGGGTAAGGGTAAGGGTAAGGGTAAGGGTAAGGGTAAGGGTAAGGGTAAGGGTAAGGGTAAGGGTGAGCTTAAGGGTAAGGGTAAGGGTAAGGGTAAGGGTAAGCTCAAGGGTAAAAGCAAGGGTAAGGGTAAGGGTAAGGGTAAGGGTAAGGGTAAGCTTAAGGGTAAAAGCAAGGGTAAGGGTAAGGGTAAGGGTAAGGGTAAGGGTAAGGGTAAGGGTAAGGGTAAGGGTAAGGGTAAGGGTAAGGGTAAGGGTAAGGGTAAGGGTAAGGGTAAGTGTAAGCTTAAGGGTAAGGGTAAGGGTAAGGGTAAGGGTAAGCTTAAGGGTAAAAGCAAGGGTAAGGGTAAGGGTAAGGGTATGGGTAAGGGTAAGGGTAAGGGTAAGGGTAAGCTTAAGGGTAAGGGTAAGGGTAAGGGTAAGGGTAAGCTTAAGGGTAAAAGCAAGGGTAAGGGTAAGGGTAAGGGTAAGGGTAAGGGTAAGCTTAAGGGTAAGGGTAAGGGTAAGGGTAAGGGTAAGGGTAAGGGTAAGGGTAAGCTTAAGGGTAAAAGCAAGGGTAAGGGTAAGGGTAAGGGTAAGGGTAAGGGTAAGGGTAAGGGTAAGGGTAAGGGTAAGGGTAAGGGTAAGCTTAAGGGTAAGGGTAAGGGTAAGGGTAAGGGTAAGCTTAAGGGTAAAAGCAAGGGTAAGGGTAAGGGTAAGGGTAAGCTTAAGGGTAAAAGCAAGGGTAAGGGTAAGGGTAAGGGTAAGGGTAAGGGTAAGGGTAAGGGTAAGGGTAAGGGTAAGGGTAAGGGTAAGGGTAAGCTTAAGGGTAAGGGTAAGGGTAAGGGTAAGGGTTAGGGTAAGCTTAAGGGTAAAAGCAAGGGTAAGGGTAAGGGTAAGGGTAAGGGTAAGGGTAAGGGTAAGGGTAAGGGTAAGGGTAAGGGTAAGGGTAAGGGTAAGGGTAAGGGTAAGGGTAAGGGTAAGCTTAAGGGTAAAAGTAAGGGTAAGGGTAAGGGTAAGGGTAAGGGTAAGGGTAAGGGTAAGGGTAAGCTTAAGGGTAAAAGCAAGGGTAAGGGTAAGGGTAAGGGTAAGGGTAAGGGTAAGGGTAAAGGTAAGGGTAAGCCTAAGGGTAAAAGCAAGGGTAAGGGTAAGGGTAAGGGTAAGGGTAAGGGTAAGGGTAAGGGTAAGGGTAAGGGTAAGGGTAAGGGTAAGCTTAAGGGTAAAAGCAAGGGTAAGGGTAAGGGTAAGGGTAAGGGTAAGCCTAAGGGTAAAAGCAAGGGTAAGGGTAAGGGTAAGGGTAAGGGAAAGGGTAAGCTTAAGGGTAAAAGCAAGGGTAAGGGTAAGGGTAAGGGTAAGGCTTACCCTTACCCTTACCCTTACCCTTGCTTTTACCCTTAAGCTTACCCTTACCCTTACCCTTACCCTCACCCTAACCCTTACCCTTACCCTCACCCTTACCCTTTCCCTTACCCTTACCCTTACCCTTACCCTTACCTTTACCCTTACCCTTAACCTTACCCTTGCTTTTACCCTTAGGCTTACCCTTACCTTTACCCTTACCCTTACCCTTACCCTAACCCTTGCTTTTACCCTTAAGCTTACCCTTACCCTTACCCTTACCCTTACCCTTACCCTTACCCTCACCCTTACCCTTGCTCTTACCCTAAAGCTTACCCTTACCCTTACCCTTACCCTTAAGCTTACCCTCACCCTTACCCTTACCCTTACCCTTATCCTTACCCTTGCTTTTACCCTTACCCTTACCCTTGCTTTTACCCTTAAGCTTACCCTTACCCTTACCCTTACCCTTACCCTTACCCTTGCTTTTACCCTTAAGCTTACCCTTACCCTTACCCTTAACCTTACCCTTACCCTTGCTTTTACCCTTAGGCTTACCCTTACCCTTACCCTTACCCTTACCCTTGCTTTTACCCTTAAGCTTACCCTTACCCTTACCCTTACTCTTACCCTTACCCTTACCCTTACCCTTACCCTTACCCTTACCCTTACCCTTACCCTTACCCTTACCCTTACCCTTGCTTTTACCCTTAGGCTTACCCTTACCTTTACCCTTACCCTAACCCTTACCCTTACCCTTACCCTTACCCTTACCCTTGCTTTTACCCTTAAGCTTACCCTTACCCTTACCCTTACCCTTACCCTTACCCTTACCCTTACCCTTACCCTTACCCTTACCCTTACCCTTACCCTTACCCTTACCCTTGCTTTTACCCTTAAGCTTACCCTTACCCTTACCCTTACCCTTACCCTTACCCTTACCCTTACCCTAACCCTTACCCTTACCCTTACCCTTGCTTTTACCCTTAAGCTTACCCTTACCCTTACCCTTACCCTTACCCTTACCCTTACCCTTACCCTTACCCTTACCCTTACCCTTACCCTTACCCTTACCCTTACCCATACCCTTACCCTTACCCTTACCCTTACCCTTGCTTTTACCCTTAGGCTTACCCTTACCTTTACCCTCACCCTTACCCTTACCCTTACCCTTACCCTTGCTTTTACCCTTAAGCTTACCCTTACCCTTACCCTTACCCTTAAGCTTACCCTTACCCATACCCTTACCCTTAACCTTACCCTTTCCCTTACCCTTACCCTTACCCTTACCCTTACCCTTGCTATTACCCTTAAGCTTACCCTTACCCTTACCCTTACCCTTACCCTTACCCTTGCTTTTACCCTTAAGCTTACCCTTACCCTTACCCTTACCCTTAAGCTTACCCTTACCCTTACCCTTACCCTTACCCTTACCCTTACCCTTACCCTTACCCTTACCCTTGCTTTTACCCTTAAGCTTACCCTTACCCTTACCCTTACCCTTACCCTTAAGCTTACCCTTACCCTTACCCTTACCCTTACCCTTACCCTTAACCTTACCCTTGCTTTTACCCTTAAGCTTACCCTTACCCTTACCCTTACCCTTACCCTTAAGCTTACCCTTACCCTTACCTTTACCCTTACCCTTACCCTTGCTTTTACCCTAAAGCTTACCCTTACCCTTACCCTTACCCTTACCCTTAAGCTTACCCTTACCCTTACCCTTACCCTTACCCTTACCCTTACCCTTACCCTTACCCTTGCTTTTACCCTTAAGCTTACCCTTACCCTTACCCTTACCCTTAACCTTGCTTTTACCCTTAAGCTTACCCTTACCCTTACCCTTACCCTTAAGCTTACCCTTACCCTTACCCTTACCCTTACCCTTACCCTTACCCTTGCTTTTACCCTTAAGCTTACCCTTACCCTTACCCTTACCCTTACCCTTACCCTTACCCTTACCCTTACCCTTGCTTTTACCCTTAAGCTTACCCTTACCCTTACCCTTACCCTTACCCTTACCCTTACCCTTACCCTTACCCTTACCCTTACCCTTACCCTTACCCTTACCCTTACCCTTATCCTTACCCTTGCTTTTACCCTTAAGCTTACCCTTACCCTTACCCTTACCCTTACCCTTACCCTTACCCTTACCCTTACCCTTACCCTTACCCTTACCCTTACCCTTACCCTTACCCTTACCCTTACCCTTGCTTTTACTCTTAGGCTTACCCTTACCTTTACCCTTACCCTTACCCTTACCCTCACCCTCACCATTACCCTTACCCTTGCTTTTACCCTTAAGCTTACCCTTACCCTTACCCTTACCCTTACCCTTACCCTTGCTTTTACCCTTAAGCTTACCCTTACCCTTACCCTTAACCTTACCCTTACCCTTGCTTTTACCCTTAGGCTTACCCTTACCCTTACCCTTACCCTTACCCTTGCTTTTACCCTTAAGCTTACCCTTACCCTTACCCTTACTCTTACCCTTACCCTCACCCTTACCCTTACCCTTACCCTTACCCTTACCCTTACCCTTACCCTTACCCTTGCTTTTACCCTTAGGCTTACCCTTACCTTTACCCTTACCCTAACCCTTACCCTTACCCTTACCCTTACCCTTACCCTTACCCTTGCTTTTACCCTTAAGCTTACCCTTACCCTTACCCTTACCCTTACCCTTACCCTTACCCTTACCCTCACCCTTACCCTTACCCTTACCCTTGCTTTTACCCTTAAGCTTACCCTTACCCTTACCCTTACCCTTACCCTTACCCTTACCCTTACCCTTGCTTTTACCCTTAAGCTTACCCTTACCCTTACCCTTACCCTTACCCTTACCCTTACCCTTACCCTTACCCTTACCCTTACCCTTACCCTTGCTTTTACCCTTAGGCTTACCCTTACCTTTACCCTTACCCTTACGCTTACCCTTACCCTTACCCTTGCTTTTACCCTTAAGCTTACCCTTACCCTTACCCTTACCCTTAAGCTTACCCTTACCCTTACCCTTACCCTTACCCTTACCCTTACCCTTACCCTTGCTTTTACCCTTAAGCTTACCCTTACCCTTACCCTTACCCTTAAGCTTACCCTTACCCTTACCCTTACCCTTACCCTTACCCTTAACCTTACCCTTGCTTTTACCCTTAAGCTTACCCTTACCCTTACCCTTACCCTTACCCTTAAGCTTACCCTTACCCTTACCCTTACCCTTACCCTTACCCTTGCTTTTACCCTTAAGCTTACCCTTACCCTTACCCTTACCCTTACCCTTAAGCTTACCCTTACCCTTACCCTTACCCTTACCCTTACCCTTACCCTTACCCTTGCTTTTACCCTTAAGCTTACCCTTACCCTTACCCTTACCCTTACCCTTGCTTTTACCCTTAAGCTTACCCTTACCCTTACCCTTACCCTTACCCTTAAGCTTACCCTTACCCTAACCCTTACCCTTACCCTTACCCTTACCCTTACCCTTACCCTTACCCTTACCCTTACCCTTACCCTTGCTTTTACCCTTAAGCTTACCCTTACCCTTACCCTTACCCTTACCCTTACCCTTACCCTTACCCTTACCCTTACCCTTACCCTTGCTTTTACCCTTAGGCTTACCCTTACCTTTACCCTTACCCTTACCCTTACCCTTACCCTTACCCTTACTCTTACCCTTGCTTTTACCCTTAAGCTTACCCTTACCCTTACCCTTACCCTTACCCTTACCCTTGCTTTTACCCTTAAGCTTACCCTTACCCTTACCCTTACCCTTAACCTTACCCTTGCTTTTACCCTTAGGCTTACCCTTACCCTTACCCTTACCCTTACCCTTGCTTTTACCCTTAAGCTTACCCTTACCCTTACCCTTACCCTTACCCTTACCCTTACCCTTACCCTTACCCTTACCCTTACCCTTACCCTTACCCTTACCCTTACCCTTACCCTTACCCTTACCCTTACCCTTACCCTTACCCTTACCCTTATCCTTACCCTTACCCTTACCCTTACCCTTACCCTTGCTTTTACCCTTAGGCTTACCCTTACCTTTACCCTTACCCTTGCCCTTACCCTTACCCTTACCCTTGCTTTTACCCTAAAGCTTACCCTTACCCTTACCCTTACCCTTACCCTTACCCTTACCCTCACCCTTACCCTTACCCTTACCCTTACCCTTGCTTTTACCCTTAAGCTTACCCTTACCCTTACCCTTACCCTTACCCTTACCCTTACCCTTACCCTTACCCTTACCCTTACCCTTATCCTTACCCTTACCCTCACCCTTGCTTTTACCCTTAAGCTTACCCTTACCCTTACCCTTACCCTTACCCTTACCCTTACCCTTGCTTTTACCCTTAAGCTTACCCTTACCCTTACCCTTACCCTTACCCTTACCCTTACCCTTGCTTTTACCCTTAGGCTTACCCTTACCCTTACCCTTACCCTTACCCTTGCTTTTACCCTTAAGCTTACCCTTACCCTTACCCTTACCCTTACTCTTACCCTTACCCTTACCCTTACCCTTACCCTTGCTTTTACCCTTAGGCTTACCCTTACCTTTACCCTTACCCTTACCCTTACCCTTACCCTTACCCTTACCCTTACCCTTACCCTTACCCTTACCCTTGCTTTTACCCTTAAGCTTACCCTTACCCTTACCCTTACCCTTACCCTTACCCTTACCCTTACCCTTACCCTTACCCTTACCCTTGCTTTTACCCTTAAGCTCACCCTTACCCTTACCCTTACCCTTACCCTTACCCTTACCCTTACTCTTACCCTTACCCTTGCTTTTACCCTTAAGCTTACCCTTACCCTTACCCTTACCCTTACCCTTAAGCTTACCCTTACCCTTACCCTTACCCTTACCCTTACCCTTACCCTTACCCTTACCCTTACCCTTACCCTTGCTTTTACCCTTAAGCTTACCCTTACCCTTACCCTTACCCTTACCCTTACCCTTACCCTTGCTTTTACCCTTACGCTTACCCTTACCCTTACCCTTACCCTTACCCTTAAGCTTACCCTTACCCTTACCCTTACCCTTACCCTTACCCTTACCCTTACCCTTACCCTTACCCTTACCCTTACCCTTACCCTTACCCTTACCCTTACCCTTACCCTTACCCTTGCTTTTACCCTTAAGCTTACCCTTACCCTTACCCTTACCCTTACCCTTACCCTTACCCTTACCCTTACCCTTGCTTTTACCCTTAGGCTTACCCTTACCTTTACCCTTACCATTACCCTTAAGCTTACCCTTACCCTTACCCTTACCCTTACCCTTACCCTTGCTTTTACCCTTACGCTTACCCTTACCCTTACCCTTACCCTTACCCTTAAGCTTACCCTTACCCTTACCCTTACCCTTACCCTTACCCTTACCCTTACCCTTACCCTTACCCTTACCCTTACCCTTACCCTTACCCTTACCCTTACCCTTACCCTTGCTTTTACCCTTAAGCTCACCCTTACCCTTACCCTTACCCTTACCCTTACCCTTACCCTTACCCTTACTCTTACCCTTACCCTTGCTTTTACCCTTAAGCTTACCCTTACCCTTACCCTTACCCTTACCCTTAAGCTTACCCTTACCCTTACCCTTACCCTTACCCTTACCCTTACCCTTACCCTTACCCTTACCCTTACCCTTGCTTTTACCCTTAAGCTTACCCTTACCCTTACCCTTACCCTTACCCTTACCCTTGCTTTTACCCTTACGCTTACCCTTACCCTTACCCTTACCCTTACCCTTAAGCTTACCCTTACCCTTACCCTTACCCTTACCCTTACCCTTACCCTTACCCTTACCCTTACCCTTACCCTTACCCTTACCCTTACCCTTACCCTTACCCTTACCCTTACCCTTGCTTTTACCCTTAAGCTTACCCTTACCCTTACCCTTACCCTTACCCTTACCCTTACCCTTACCCTTACCCTTACCCTTACCCTTACCCTTGCTTTTACCCTTAGGCTTACCCTTACCTTTACCCTTACCATTACCCTTACCCTTACCCTTACCCTTACCCTTACTCTTACCCTTGCTTTTACCCTTACGCTTACCCTTACCCTTACCCTTACCCTTACCCTTACCCTTACCCTTACCCTTACCCTTACCCTTACCCTTACCCTTACCCTTACCCTTACCCTTACCCTTACCCTTACCCTTACCCTTACCCTTACCCTTACCCTTACCCTTACCCTTACCCTTACCCTTGCTTTTACCCTTAAGCTTACCCTTACCCTTACCCTTACCCTTACCCTTACCCTTACCCTTGCTTTTACCCTTGAGCTTACCCTTACCCTTACTCTTACCCCTACCCTTACCCTTACCCTTACCCTTACCCTTACCCTTACCCTCACCCTTACCCTTGCTTTTACCCTTAGGCTTACCCTCACCTTTACCCTTACCCTTACCCTTACCCTTACCCTTACCCTTACCCTTGCTTTTACCCTTAAGCTTACCCTTACCCTTACCCTTACCCTTAGCCTTACCCTTACCCTTGCTTTTACCCTTAAGCTTACCCTTACCCTTACCCTTACCCTTACCCTTGCTTTTACCCTTAGGCTTACCCTTACCCTTACCCTTACCCTTACCCTTAAGCTTACCCTTACCCTTACCCTTACCCTTACCCTTACCCTTACCCTTACCCTTACCCTTACCCTTACCCTTACCCTTACCCTTACCCTTACCCTTACCCTTACCCTTACCCTTACCCTTACCCTTGCTTTTACCCTTAAGCTTACCCTTACCCTTACCCTTACCCTTACCCTTACCCTTACCCTTACCCTTACCCTTACCCTTACCCTTACCCTTACCCTTACCCTTACCCTTGCTTTTACCCTTAAGCTTACCCTTACCTTTACCCTTACCCTTACCCTTACCCTTACCCTTACCCTTACCCTTACCCTTACCCTTGCTTTTACCCTTAAGCTTACCCTTACCCTTACCCTTACCCTTACCCTTACCCTAACCCTTACCCTTGCTTTTACCCTTAAGCTTACCCTTACCCTTACCCTTACCCTTACCCTTACCCTTACCCTTACCCTTACCCTTACCCTTACCCTTACCCTTACCCTTACCCTTACCCTTACCCTTACCCTTGCTTTTACCCTTAAGCTTACCCTTACCCTTACCCTTACCCTTACCCTTACCCTTACCCTTACCCTTACCCTTACCCTTATCCTTACCCTTGCTTTTACCCTTAAGCTTACCCTTACCCTTACCCTTACCCTTACCCTTACCCTTACCCTTACCCTTACCCTTACCCTTACCCTTACCCTTACCCTTACCCTTACCCTTGCTTTTACTCTTAGGCTTACCCTTACCTTTACCCTTACCCTTACCCTTACCCTCACCCTCACCCTTACCCTTACCCTTGCTTTTACCCTTAAGCTTACCCTTACCCTTACCCTTACCCTTACCCTTACCCTTGCTTTTACCCTTAAGCTTACCCTTACCCTTACCCTTAACCTTACCCTTACCCTTGCTTTTACCCTTAGGCTTACCCTTACCCTTACCCTTACCCTTACCCTTGCTTTTACCCTTAAGCTTACCCTTACCCTTACCCTTACTCTTACCCTTACCCTTACCCTTACCCTTACCCTTACCCTTACCCTTACCCTTACCCTTACCCTTGCCCTTACCCTTACCCTTGCTTTTACCCTTAGGCTTACCCTTACCTTTACCCTTACCCTAACCCTTACCCTTACCCTTACCCTTACCCTTACCCTTACCCTTGCTTTTACCCTTAAGCTTACCCTTACCCTTACCCTTACCCTTACCCTTACCCTTACCCTTACCCTTACCCTTACCCTTACCCTTACCCTTACCCTTACCCTTACCCTTACCCTTACCCTTACCCTTGCTTTTACCCTTAAGCTTACCCTTACCCTTACCCTTACCCTTACCCTTACCCTTACCCTTACCCTTACCCTTACCCTTGCTTTTACCCTGAAGCTTACCCTTACCCTTACCCTTACCCTTACCCTTACCCTTACCCTTACCCTTACCCTTACGCTTACCCTTACCCTTGCTTTTACCCTTAGGCTTACCCTTACCTTCACCCTTACCCTTACCCTTACCCTTACCCTTACCCTTGCTTTTACCCTTAAGCTTACCCTTACCCTTACCCTTACCCTTAAGCTTACCCTTACCCTTACCCTTACCCTTACCCTTACCCTTACCCTTACCATTACCCTTACCCTTACCCTTACCCTTACCCTTACCCTTACCCTTACCCTTACCCTTACCCTTACCCTTGCTTTTACCCTTAAGCTTACCCTACCCTTACCCTTACCCTTACCCTTACCCTTGCTTTTACCCTTAAGCTTACCCTTACCCTTACCCTTACCCTTAAGCTTACCCTTACCCTTACCCTTACCCTTACCCTTACCCTTACCCTTACCCTTACCCTTACCCTTACCCTTACCCTTACCCTTACCCTTACCCTTACCCTTACCCTTACCCTTACCCTTGCTTTTACCCTTAAGCTTACCCTTACCCTTACCCTTACCCTTACCCTTAAGCTTACCCTTACCCTTACCCTTACCCTTACCCTTACCCTTACCCTTACCCTTGACCTTACCCTTGCTTTTACCCTTAAGCTTACCCTTACCCTTACCCTTACCCTTACCCTTAAGCTTACCCTTACCCTTACCCTTACCCTTGCTTTTACCCTTAAGCTTACCCTTACCCTTACCCTTACCCTTACCCTTAAGCTTACCCTTACCCTTACCCTTACCCTTACCCTTACCCTTGCTTTAACCTTAAGCTTACCCTTACCCTTACCCTTACCCTTACCCTTGCTTTTACCCTTAAGCTTACCCTTACCCTTACCCTTACCCTTACCCTTACCCTTAAGCTTACCCTTACCCATACCCTTACCCTTACCCTTACACTTACCCTTACCCTTGCTTTTACCCTTAAGCTTACCCTTACCCTTACCCTTACCCTTACCCTTACCCTTACTCTTACCCTTACCCTTGCTTTTACCCTTAGGCTTACCCTTACCTTTACCCTTACCCTTACCCTTACCCTTACCCTTACCCTTGCTTTTACCCTTAAGCTTACCCTTACCCTTACCCTTACCCTTACCCTTACCCTTACCCTTACCCTTACCCTTACCCTTGCTTTTACCCTTAAGCTTACCCTTACCCTTACCCTTACCCTTACCCTTACCCTTGCTTTTACCCTTAGGCTTACCCTTACCCTTACCCTTACCCTTACCCTTGCTTTTACCCTTAAGCTTACCCTTACCCTTACCCTTACCCTTACCCTTACCCTTACCCTTACCCTTACCCTTACCCTTACCCTTACCCTTACCCTTACCCTTACCCTTACCCTTACCCTTACCCTTACCCTTACCCTTACCCTTACCCTTACCCTTACCCTTACCCTTACCCTTACCCTTACCCTTGCTTTTACCCTTAGGCTTACCCTTACCTTTACCCTTACCCTTACCCTTACCCTTACCCTTACCCTTACCCTTGCTTTTACCCTTAAGCTTACCCTTACCCTTACCCTTACCCTTACCCTTACCCTTACCCTTACCCTTACTTTTACCCTTAAGCTTACCCTTACCCTTACCCTTACCCTTACCCTTACCCTTACCCTTACCCTTACCCTTACCCTTACCCTTACCCTTACCCTTACCCTTACCCTTACCCTCACCCTTGCTTTTACCCTTAAGCTTACCCTTACCCTTACCCTTACCCTTACCCTTACCCTTACCCTTGCTTTTACCCTTAAGCTTACCCTTACCCTTACCCTTACCCTTACCCTTACCCTTGCTTTTACCCTTAGGCTTACCCTTACCCTTACCCTTACCCTTACCCTTGCTTTTACCCTTAAGCTTACCCTTACCCTTACCCTTACCCTTACTCTTACCCTTACCCTTACCCTTACCCTTACCCTTGCTTTTACCCTTAGGCTTACCCTTACCTTTACCCTTACCCTTACCCTTACCCTTACCCTTACCCTTACCCTTACCCTTACCCTTGCTTTTACCCTTAAGCTTACCCTTACCCTTACCCTTACCCTTACCCTTACCCTTACCCTTACCCTTACCCTTGCTTTTACCCTTAAGCTCACCCTTACCCTTACCCTTACCCTTACCCTTACCCTTACCCTTACCCTTACCCTTACCCTTACCCTTACTCTTACCTTTACCCTTGCTTTTACCCTTAAGCTTACCCTTTACCCTTACCCTTACCCTTACCCTTAAGCTTACCCTTACCCTTACCCTTACCCTTACCCTTACCCTTACCCTTGCTTTTACCCTTAAGCTTACCCTTACCCTTACCCTTACCCTTACCCTTACCCTTGCTTTTACCCTTACGCTTACCCTTACCCTTACCCTTACCCTTACCCTTGAGCTTACCCTTACCCTTACCCTTACCCTTACCCTTACCCTTACCCTTACCCTTACCCTTACCCTTGCTTTTACCCTTAAGCTTACCCTTACCCTTACCCTTACCCTTACCCTTACCCTTACCGTTACCCTTACCCTTACCCTTACCCTTACCCTTGCTTTTACCCTTAGGCTTACCCTTACCTTTAACCTTACCATTACCCTTACCCTTACCCTTACCCTTACCCTTACCCTTACCCTTGCTTTTACCCTTAAGCTTACCCTTACCCTTACCCTTACCCTTACCCTTACCCTTACCCTTACCCTTACCCTTACCCTTACCCTTACCCTTACCCTTACCCTTACCCTTACCCTTACCCTTACCCTTACCCTTGCTTTTACCCTTAAGCTTACCCTTACCCTTACCCTTACCCTTACCCTTACCCTTACCCTTACCCTTGCTTTTACCCTTAAGCTTACCCTTACCCTTACTCTTACCCCTACCCTTACCCTTACCCTTACCCTTACCCTTACCCTTACCCTTACCCTTACCCTTACCCTTACCCTTACCCTTGCTTTTACCCTTAGGCTTACCCTCACCTTTACCCTTACCCTTACCCTTACCCTTACCCTTACCCTTACCCTTACCCTTGCTTTTACCCTTAAGCTTACCCTTACCCTTACCCTTACCCTTACCCTTAGCCTTACCCTTACCCTTGCTTTTACCCTTAAGCTTACCCTTACCCTTACCCTTACCCTTACCCTTGCTTTTACCCTTAGGCTTACCCTTACCCTTACCCTTACCCTTACCCTTAAGCTTACCCTTACCCTTACCCTTACCCTTACCCTTACCCTTACCCTTACCCTTACCCTTACCCTTACCCTTACCCTTACCCTTGCTTTTACCCTTAAGCTTACCCTTACCCTTACCCTTACCCTTACCCTTACCCTTACCCTTACCCTTACCCTTACCCTTACCCTTACCCTTACCCTTACCCTTACCCTTACTTAGGGTAAGGGTAAGGGTAAGCTTAAGGGTAAAAGCAAGGTAAGGGTAAGGGTAAGGGTAAGGGTAAGGGTAAGGGTAAGGGTAAGCTTAAGGGTAAGGGTAAGGGTAAGGGTAAGGGTAAGCTTAAGGGTAAAAGCAAGGGTAAGGGTAAGGGTAAGGGTAAGGGTAAGGGTAAGCTTAAGGGTAAGGGTAAGGGTAAGGGTAAGGGTAAGCTTAAGGGTAAAAGCAAGGGTAAGGTTAAGGGTAAGGGTAAGGGTAAGGGTAAGGGTAAGCTTAAGGGTAAGGGTAAGGGTAAGGGTAAGGGTAAGCTTAAGGGTAAAAGCAAGGGTAAGGGTAAGGGTAAGGGTAAGGGTAAGGGTAAGGGTAAGGGTAAGGGTAAGGGTAAGGGTAAGGGTAAGGGTAAGGGTAAGGGTAAGCTTAAGGGTAAGGGAAAGGGTAAGGGTAAGCTTAAGGGTAAAAGCAAGGGTAAGGGTAAGGGTAAGGGTAAGGGTAAGCTTAAGGGTAAAAGCAAGGGTAAGGGTAAGGGTAAGGGAAAGGGTAAGGGTAAGGGTAAGGGTAAGGGTAAGGGTAAGCTTAAGGGTAAGGGTAAGGGTAAGGGTAAGCTTAGGGGTAAAAGCAAGGGTAAGGGTAAGGGTAAGGGTAAGGGTAAGGGTAAAGGTAAGGGTAAGCCTAGGGGTAAAAGCAAGGGTAAGGGTAAGGGTAAGGGTAAGGGTAAGGGTAAGGGTAAGGGTAAGGGTAAGGGTAAGTGTAAGGGTAAGCTTAAGGGTAAAAGCAAGGGTAAGGGTAAGGGTAAGGGTAAGGGTAAGGGTAAGGGTAAGGGTAAGGGTAAGGGTAAGGGTAAGGGTAAGGGTAAGCTTAAGGGTAAAAGCAAGGGTAAGGGTAAGTGTAAGGGTAAGGGTAAGGGTAAGGGTAAGGGTTAGGGTAAGGGTAAGGGTAAGCTTAAGGGTAAAAGCAAGGGTAAGGGTAAGGGTAAGGGTAAGGGTAAGGGTTAGGGTAAGGGTAAAGGTAAGGGTAAGCCTAAGGGTAAAAGCAAGGGTAAGGGTAAGGGTAAGGGTAAGGGTAAGGGTAAGGGTAAGGGTAAGGGTAAGGGTAAGGGTAAGAGTAAGGGTAAGGGTAAGGGTAAGCTTAAGGGTAAAAGCAAGGGTAAGGGTAAGGGTAAGGGTAAGGGTAAGCCTAAGGGTAAAAGCAAGGGTAATGGTAAGGTTAAGGGTAAGGGTAAGGGTAAGCTTAAGGGTAAAAGCAAGGGTAAGGGTAAGGGTAAGGGTAAGCTTAATGGTAAAAGTAAGGGTAAGGGTAAGGGTGAGGGTAAGGGTAAGGGTAAGGGTAAGGGTAAGGGTAAAGGTAAGGGTAAGCCAAAGAGTAAAAGCAAGGGTAAGGGTAAGGGTAAGGGTAAGGGTAAGGGAAAGGGTAAGGGTAAGGGTAAGGGTAAGGGTAAGGGTAAGCTCAAGGGTAAAAGCAAGGGTAAGGATAAGGGTAAGGGTAAGGGTAAGGGTAAGGGTAAGGGTAAGGGTAAGGGTAAGCTTAAGGGTAAAAGCAAGTGTAAGGGTAAGGGTAAGGGTAAGGGTAAGGGTAAGGGTAAGGGTAAGGGTAAGGGTAAGGGTAAGGGTAAGGGTAAGCTTAAGGGTAAAAGCAAGGGTAAGGGTTAGGGTAAGGGTAAGGGTAAGGGTAAGGGTAAGGGTAAGCTTAAGGGTAAAAGCAAGGGTAAGGGTAAGGGTAAGGGTAAGGGTAAGGGTAAGGGTAAGGGTAAGGGTAAGGGTAAGGGTAAGGGTAAAGGTAAGAGTAAGCCTAAGGGTAAAAGCAAGGGTAAGGGTAAGGGTAAGGGTAAGGGTAAGGGTAAGGGTAAGGGTAAGGGTAAGGGTAAGGGTAAGGGTAAGGGTAAGGGTAAGGGTAAGGGTAAGGGTAAGGGTAAGGGTAAGGGTAAGGGTAAGCTTAAGGGTATAAGCAAGGGTAAGGGTAAGGGTAAGGGTGAGGGTAAAGGTAAGGGTAAGGGTAAGGGTAAGCTTAAGGGTAAAAGCAAGGGTAAGGGTAAGGGTAAGGGTAAGGGTAAGGGTAAGGGTAAGGGTAAGCTTAAGGGTAAAAGCAAGGGTAAGGGTAAGGGTAAGGGTAAGGGTAAGGGTAAGGGTAGGGGTAAGGGTAAGGGTAAGGTTAAGGGTAAGGGTAAGCTTAAGGGTAAAAGCAAGGGTAAGGGTAAGGGTAAGGGTAAGGGTAAGGGTAAGGGTAAGGGTGAGGGTAAGTGTAAGGGTAAGCTTAAGGGTAAGGGTAAGGGTAAGGGTAAGGGTAAGCCTAAGGGTAAAAGCAAGGGTAAGTGTAAGGGTAAGGGTAAGGGTAAGGGTAAGGGTAAGCTTAAGGGTAAAAGCAAGGGTAAGGGTAAGGGTAAGGGTAAGGGTAAGGGTAAGCTTAAGGGTAAAAGCAAGGGTAAGGGTAAGGGTAAGGGTAAGGGTAAGGGTAAGGGTAAGGGTAAGGGTAAGGGTAAGGGTAAGGGTAAGGGTAAGGGTAAGGGTAAGGGTAAGGGTAAGGGTAAGGGTAAGGGTAAGGGTAAGGGTAAGGGTAAGGGTAAGGGTAAGGGTAAGGGTAAGGGTAAGGGTAAGGGTAAGCTTAAGGGTAAAAGCAAGGGTAAGGGTAAGGGTAAGGGTAATGGTAAGGGTAAAGGTAAGGGTAAGCCTAAGGGTATAAGCAAGGGTAAGGGTAAGGGTAAGGGTAAGGGTAAGGGTAAGGGTAAGGGTAAGGGTAAGGGTAAGGGTAAGGGTAAGGGTAAGGGTAAGCTTAAGGGTAAAAGCAAGGGTAAGGGTAAGGGTAAGGGTAAGGGTAAGGATAAGGGTAAGGGTAAGCTTAAGGGTAAGGGTAAGGGTAAGGGTAAGGGTAAGCTTAAGGGTAAAAGCAAGGGTAAGGGTAAGGGTAAGGGTAAGGGTAAGGGTAAGCTTAAGGGTAAAAGCAAGGGTAAGGGTAAGGGTAAGGGTAAGGGTAAGGGTAAGGGTAAGGGTAAGCTTAAGGGTAAGGGTAAGGGTAAGGGTAAGGGTAAGCTTAAGGGTAAAAGCAAGGGTAAGGGTAAGAGTAAGGGTAAGGGTAAGGGTAAGGGTAAGGGTAAGGGTAAGGGTGAGCTTAAGGGTAAAAGCAAGGGTAAGGGTAAGGGTAAGGGTAAGGGTAAGGGTAAGGGTAAGGGTAAGGGTAAGGGTAAGGGTAAGGGTAAGGGTAAGGGTAAGCTTAAGGGTAAAAGCAAGGGTAAGCGTAAGGGTAAGGGTAAGGGTAAGGGTAAGGGTAAGGGTAAGGGTAAGGGTAAAGGTAAGGGTAAGCCTAAGGGTAAAAGCAAGGGTAAGGGTAAGGGTAAGGGTAAGGGTAAGAGTAAGGGTAAGGGTAAGGGTAAGCTTAAGGGTAAAAGCAAGGGTAAGGGTAAGGGTAAGGGTAAGGGTAAGCCTAAGGGTAAAAGCAAGGGTAAGGGTAAGGGTAAGGGTAAGGGTAAGGGTAAGGGTAAGCTTAAGGGTAAAAGCAAGGGTGAGGGTAAGGGTAAGGGTAAGGGTAAGGGTAAGGGTAAGGGTAAGGGTAAGGGTAAGGGTAAGGGTAAGCTTAAGGGTAAAAGCAAGGTTAAGGGTAAGGGTAAGGGTAAGGGTAAGGGTAAGGGTAAGGGTAAGGGTAAGGGTAAGGGTAAGGGTAAGCTTAAGGGTAAAAGCAAGGGTGAGGGTAAGGGTAAGGGTAAGGGTAAGGGTAAAGGTAAGGGTAAGCCTAAGGGTAAAAGCAAGGGTAAGGGTAAGCCTAAGGGTAAAAGCAAGGGTAAGGGTAAGGGTAAGGTAAGGGTAAGGGTAGGGTAAGGGTAAGGGTAAGGGTAAGGTAAGGGTAAGGGTAAGGGTAAGGGTAAGGGTAAGGGTAAGGGTAAGGGTAAGGGTAAGGGTAAGGGTAAGGGTAAGGGTAAGGGTAAGGGTAAGGGTAAGGGTAAGGGTAAGGGTAAGGGTAAGGGTAAGCTTAAGGGTAAAAGCAAGGGTAAGGGTAAGGGTAAGGGTAAGGGTAAGCCTAAGGGTAAAAGCAAGGGTAAGGGTAAGGGTAAGGGTAAGGGTAAGCTTAAGGGTTAAAGCAAGGGTAAGGGTAAGGGTAAGGGTAAGGGTAAGGGTAAGGGTAAGGGTAAGGGTAAGGGTAAGGGTAAGCTTAAGGGTAAAAGCAAGGGTAAGGGTAAGGGTAAGGGTAAGGGTAAGGGTAAGGGTAAGGGTAAAGGTAAGGGTAAGCCTAAGGGTAAAAGCAAGGGTAAGGGTAAGGGTAAGGGTAAGGGTAAGGGTAAGGGTAAGCTTAAGGGTAAAAGCAAGGGTAAGGGTAAGGGTAAGGGTAAGGGTAAGGGAAAGGGTAAGGGTAAGGGTAAGGGTAAGGGTAAGGGTAAAGGTAAGGGTAAGCCTAAGGGTAAAAGCAAGGGTAAGGGTAAGGGTAAGGGTAAGGGTAAGAGTAAGGGTAAGGGTAAGGGTAAGGGTAAGCTTAAGGGTAAAAGCAAGGGTAAGGGTAAGGGTAAGGGTAAGGGTAAGCCTAAGGGTAAAAGCAAGGGTAAGGGTAAGGGTAAGGGTAAGGGTAAGGGTAAGGGTAAGCTTAAGGGTAAAAGCAAGGGTGAGGGTAAGGGTAAGGGTAAGGGTAAGGGTAAGGGTAAGGGTAAGGGTAAGGGTAAGGGTAAGCTTAAGGGTAAAAGCAAGGGTAAGGGTAAGGGTAAGGGTAAGGGTAAGGGTAAGCTTAAGGGTAAAAGCAAGGGTAAGGGTAAGGGTAAGGGTAAGGGTAAGGGTAAAGGTAAGGGTAAGCCTAAGGGTAAAAGCAAGGGTAAGGGTAAGGGTAAGGGTAAGGGTAAGGGTAAGGGTAAGGGTAAGGGTAAGGTAAGGGTAAGGGTAAGGGTAAAGGTAAGGGTAAGCCTAAGGGTAAAAGCAAGGGTAAGGGTAAGCCTAAGGGTAAAAGCAAGGGTAAGGGTAAGGGTAAGGGTAAGGGTAAGGGTAAGGGTAAGGGTAAGGGTAAGGGTAAGGGTAAGGGTAAGGGTAAGGGTAAGGGTAAGGGTAAGGGTAAGGGTAAGGGTTAGGGTAAGGGTAAGGGTAAGGGTAAGGGTAAGGGTAAGGGTAAGGGTAAGGGTAAGGGTAAGCTTAAGGGTAAAAGCAAGGGTAAGGGTAAGGGTAAGGGTAAGGGTAAGCCTAAGGGTAAAAGCAAGGGTAAGGGTAAGGGTAAGGGTAAGGGTAAGCTTAAGGGTTAAAGCAAGGGTAAGGGTAAGGGTAAGGGTAAGGGTAAGGGTAAGGGTAAGGGTAAGGGTAAGGGTAAGGGTAAGCTTAAGGGTAAAAGCAAGGGTAAGGGTAAGGGTAAGGGTAAGGGTAAGGGTAAGGGTAAGGGTAAAGGTAAGGGTAAGCCTAAGGGTAAAAGCAAGGGTAAGGTAAGGGTAAGGGTAAGGGTAAGGGTAAGGGTAAGCTTAAGGGTAAAAGCAAGGGTAAGGGTAAGGGTAAGGGTAAGGGAAAGGGTAAGGGTAAGGGTAAGGGTAAGGGTAAGGGTAAAGGTAAGGGTAAGCCTAAGGGTAAAAGCAAGGGTAAGGGTAAGGGTAAGGGTAAGGGTAAGAGTAAGGGTAAGGGTAAGGGTAAGGGTAAGCTTAATGGTAAAAGCAAGGGTAAGGGTAAGGGTAAGGGTAAGGGTTAGCCTAAGGGTAAAAGCAAGGGTAAGGGTAAGGGTAAGGGTAAGGGTAAGGGTAAGGGTAAGCTTAAGGGTAAAAGCAAGGGTGAGGGTAAGGGTAAGGGTAAGGGTAAGGGTAAGGGTAAGGGTAAGGGTAAGGGTAAGGGTAAGGGTAAGCTTAAGGGTAAAAGCAAGGGTAAGGGTAAGGGTAAGGGTAAGGGTAAGGGTAAGCTTAAGGGTAAAAGCAAGGGTAAGGGTAAGGGTAAGGGTAAGGGTAAGGGTAAAGGTAAGGGTAAGCCTAAGGGTAAAAGCAAGGGTAAGGGTAAGGGTAAGGGTAAGGGTAAGGGTAAGGGTAAGGGTAAGGGTAAGGGTAAGGGTAAGGGTAAGGGTAAGGGTAAGGGTAAGGGTGAGGGTAAGGGTAAGGGTAAGGGTAAGGGTAAGGGTAAGGGTAAGGGTAAGGGTAAGGGTAAGGGTAAGGGTAAGGGTAAGGGTAAGGGTAAGGGTAAGGGTAAGGGTAAGGGTAAGGGTAAGGGTAAGGGTAAGGGTAAGGGTAAGGGTAAGCTTAAGGGTAAAAGCAAGGGTAAGGGTAAGGGTAAGGGTAAGGGTAAGCCTAAGGGTAAAAGCAAGGGTAAGAGTAAGGGTAAGGGTAAGGGTAAGGGTAAGCTTAAGGGTAAAAGCAAGGGTAAGAGTAAGGGTAAGGGTAAGGGTAAGGGTAAGGGTAAGCTTAAGGGTAAAAGCAAGGGTAAGGGTAAGGGTAAGGGTAAGGGTAAGGGTAAAGGTAAGGGTAAGCCTAAGGGTAAAAGCAAGGGTAAGGGTAAGGGTAAGGGTAAGGGTAAGGGTAAGGGTAAGGGTAAGGGTAAGGGTAAGGGTAAGCTTAAGGGTAAAAGCAATGGTAAGGGTAAGGGTAAGGGTAAGGGTAAGGGTAAGGGTAAGGGTAAGGGTAAGGGTGAGCTTAAGGGTAAAAGCAAGGGTAAGGGTAAGGGTAAGGGTAAGGGTAAGGGTAAGGGTAAGGGTAAGGGTAAGGGTAAGGGTAAGGGTAAGGGTAAGGGTAAGGGTAAGGGTAAGCTTAAGGGTAAAAGCAAGGGTAAGGGTAAGGGTAAGGGTAAGGGTAAGGGTAAGGGTAAGGGTAAGGGTAAAGGTAAGGGTAAGCCTAAGGGTAAAAGCAAGGGTAAGGGTAAGGGTAAGGGTAAGGGTAAGAGTAAGGGTAAGGGAAAGGGTAAGGGTAAGCTTAAGGGTAAAAGCAAGGGTAAGGGTAAGGGTGAGGGTAAGGGTAAGCCTAAGGGTAAAAGCAAGGGTAAGGGTAAGGGTAAGGGTAAGGGTAAGGGTAAGGGTAAGCTTAAGGGTAAAAGCAAGGGTGAGGGTAAGGGTAAGGGTAAGGGTAAGGGTAAGGGTAAGGGTAAGGGTAAGGGTAAGGGTAAGGGTAAGCTTAAGGGTAAAAGCAAGGTTAAGGGTAAGGGTAAGGGTAAGGGTAAGGGTAAGGGTAAGGGTAAGGGTAAGGGTAAGGGTAAGCTTAAGGGTAAAAGCAAGGGTGAGGGTAAGGGTAAGGGTAAGGGTAAGGGTAAAGGTAAGGGTAAGCCTAAGGTAAAAGCAAGGGTAAGGGTAAGCCTAAGGGTAAAAGCAAGGGTAAGGGTAAGGGTAAGGGTAAGGGTAAGGGTAAGGGTAAGGGTAAGGGTAAGGGTAAGGGTAAGGGTAAGGGTAAGGGTAAGGGTAAGGGTAAGGGTAAGGGTAAGGGTAAGGGTAAGGGTAAGGGTAAGGGTAAGGGTAAGGGTAAGGGTAAGGGTAAGGGTAAGGGTAAGGGTAAGGGTTAGGGTAAGGGTAAGGGTAAGGGTAAGGGTAAGGGTAAGGGTAAGGGTAAGGGTAAGGGTAAGGTAAGCTTAAGGGTAAAAGCAAGGGTAAGGGTAAGGGTAAGGGTAAGGGTAAGCCTAAGGGTAAAAGCAAGGGTAAGGGTAAGGGTAAGGGTAAGGGTAAGGGTAAGCTTAAAGGTTAAAGCAAGGGTAAGGGTAAGGGTAAGGGTAAGGGTAAGGGTAAGGGTAAGGGTAAGGGTAAGGGTAAGGGTAAGCTTAAGGGTAAAAGCAAGGGTAAGGGTAAGGGTAAGGGTAAGGGTAAAGGTAAGGGTAAGCCTAAGGGTAAAAGCAAGGGTAAGGGTAAGGGTAAGGGTAAGGGTAAGGGTAAGGGTAAGCTTAAGGTAAAAGCAAGGGTAAGGGTAAGGGTAAGGGTAAGGGTAAGGGTAAGGGTAAGGGTAAGGGTAAGGGTAAGGGTAAGGGTAAGGGTAAAGGTAAGGGTTAGCCTAAGGGTAAAAGCAAGGGTAAGGGTAAGGGTAAGGGTAAGGGTAAGAGTAAGGGTAAGGGTAAGGGTAAGGGTAAGCTTAAGGGTAAAAGCAAGGGTAAGGGTAAGGGTAAGGGTAAGGGTAAGCCTAAGGGTAAAAGCAAGGGTAAGGGTAAGGGTAAGGGTAAGGGTAAGGGTAAGGGTAAGCTTAAGGGTAAAAGCAAGGGTGAGGGTAAGGGTAAGGGTAAGGGTAAGGGTAAGGGTAAGGGTAAGGGTAAGGGTAAGGGTAAGGGTAAGGGTAAGCTTAAGGGTAAAAGCAAGGGTAAGGGTAAGGGTAAGGGTAAGGGTAAGGGTAAGGGTAAGGGTAAGGGTAAGGGTAAGGGTAAGCTTAAGGGTAAAAGCAAGGGTAAGGGTAAGGGTAAGGGTAAGGGTAAGGGTAAGGTAAGGGTAAGCCTAAGGGTAAAAGCAAGGGTAAGGGTAAGGGTAAGGGTAGGGTAAGGGTAAGGGTAAGGGTAAGGGTAAGGGTAAGGGTAAGGGTAAGGGTAAGGGTAAGGGTAAGGGTAAGGGTAAGGGTAAGGGTAAGGGTAAGGGTAAGGGTAAGGGTAAGGGTAAGGGTAAGGGTAAGGGTAAGGGTAAGGGTAAGGGTAAGGGTAAGGGTAAGGGTAAGGGTAAGGGTAAGGGTAAGGGTAAGGGTAAGGGTAAGGGTAAGCTTAAGGGTAAAAGCAAGGGTAAGGGTTAGGGTAAGGGTAAGGGTAAGCCTAAGGGTAAAAGCAAGGGTAAGGGTAAGGGTAAGGGTAAGGGTAAGGGTAAGCTTAAGGGTAAAAGCAAGGGTAAGGGTAAGGGTAAGGGTAAGGGTAAGGGTAAGGGTAAGCTTAAGGGTAAAAGCAAGGGTAAGGGTAAGGGTAAGGGTAAGGGTAAGGGTAAAGGTAAGGGTAAGCCTAAGGGTAAAAGCAAGGGTAAGGGTAAGGGTAAGGGAAAGGGTAAGGGTAAGGGTAAGGGTAAGGGTAAGGGTAAGCTTAAGGGTAAAAGCAAGGGTAAGGGTAAGGGTAAGGGTAAGGGTAAGGGTAAGGGTAAGGGTAAGGGTAAGGGTAAGGGTAAGGGTAAGCTTAAGGGTAAGGGTAAGGGTAAGGGTAAGGGTAAGCTTAAGGGTAAAAGCAAGGTTAAGGGTAAGGGTAAGGGTAAGGGTAAGGGTAAGGGTAAGGGTAAGGGTAAGGGTAAGCTTAAGGGTAAGGGTAAGGGTAAGGGTAAGGGTTAGCTTAAGGGTAAAAGCAAGGGTAAGGGTAAGGGTAAGGGTAAGGGTAAGGGTAAGCTTAAGGGTAAGGGTAAGGGTAAGGGTAAGGGTAAGCTTAAGGGTAAAAGCAAGGGTAAGGGTAAGGTTAAGGGTAAGGGTAAGGGTAAGGGTAAGGGTAAGGGTAAGGGTAAGGGTAAGGGTAAGGGTAAGGGTAAAAGCAAGGGTAAGGGTAAGGGTAAGGGTAAGGGTAAGGGTAAGGGTAAGGGTAAAGGTAAGGGTAAGCCTAAGGGTAAAAGCAAGGGTAAGGGTAAGGGTAAGGGTAAGGGTAAGGGTAAGCTTAAGGGTAAAAGCAAGGGTAAGGGTAAGGGTAAGGGTAAGGGTAAGGGTAAGGGTAAGGGTAAGGGTAAGGGTAAGGGTAAGGGTAAGGGTAAGGGTAAGGGTAAAGGTAAGGGTAAGCCTAAGGGTAAAAGGAAGGGTAAGGGTAAGGGTAAGGGTAAGGGTAAGAGTAAGGGTAAGGGTAAGGGTAAGGGTAAGCTTAAGGGTAAAAGCAAGGAAAAGGGTAAGGGTAAGGGTAAGGGTAAGCCTAAGGGTAAAAGCAAGGGTAAGGGTAAGGGTAAGGGTAAGGGTAAGGGTAAGGGTAAGCTTAAGGGTAAAAGCAAGGGTGAGGGTAAGGGTAAGGGTAAGGGTAAGGGTAAGGGTAAGGGTAAGGGTAAGGGTAAGGGTAAGCTTAAGGGTAAAAGCAAGGGTAAGGGTAAGGGTAAGGGTAAGGGTAAGGGTAAGGGTAAGGGTAAGGGTAAGGGTAAGCTTAAGGGTAAAAGAAAGGGTAAGGGTAAGGGTAAAGGTAAGGGTAAGCCTAAGGGTAAAAGCAAGGGTAAGGGTAAGGGTAAGGGTAAGGGTAAGGGTAAGGGTAAGGGTAAGGGTAAGGATAAGGGTAAGGGTAAGGGTAAGGGTAAGGGTAAGGGTAAGGGTAAGGGTAAGGGTAAGGGTAAGGGTAAGGGTAAGGGTAAGGGTAAGGGTAAGGGTAAGGGTAAGGGTAAGGGTGAGGGTAAGGGTAAGCTTAAGGGTAAAAGCAAGGGTAAGGGTAAGGGTAAGGGTAAGGGTAAGCCTAAGGGTAAAAGCAAGGGTAAGGGTAAGGGTAAGGGTAAGCTTAAGGGTAAAAGCAAGGGTAAGGGTAAGGGTAAGGGTAAGGGTAAGGGTAAGGGTAAGCTTAAGGGTAAAAGCAAGGGTAAGGGTAAGGGTAAGGGTAAGGGTAAGGGTAAAGGTAAGGGTAAGCCTAAGGGTAAAAGCAAGGGTAAGGGTAAGGGTAAGGGTAAGGGTAAGGGTAAGGGTAAGGGTAAGGGTAAGGGTAAGCTTAAGGGTAAAAGCAAGGGTAAGGGTAAGGGTAAGGGTAAGGGTAAGGGTAAGGGTAAGGGTAAGGGTAAGGGTAAGGGTAAGGGTAAGGGTAAGCTTAAGGGTAAGGGTAAGGGTAAGGGTAAGGGTAAGCTTAAGGGTAAAAGCAAGGTTAAGGGTAAGGGTAAGGGTAAGGGTAAGGGTAAGGGTAAGGGTAAGGGTAAGCTTAAGGGTAAGGGTAAGGGTAAGGGTAAGGGTAAGCTTAAGGGTAAAAGCAAGGGTAAGGGTAAGGGTAAGGGTAAGGGTAAGGGTAAGCTTAAGGGTAAGGGTAAGGGTAAGGGTAAGGGTAAGCTTAAGGGTAAAAGCAAGGGTAAGGTTAAGGGTAAGGGTAAGGGTAAGGGTAAGGGTAAGGGTAAGCTTAAGGGTAAGGGTAAGGGTAAGGGTAAGGGTAAGGGTAAGCTTAAGGGTAAAAGCAAGGGTAAGGGTAAGGTTAAGGGTAAGGGTAAGGGTAAGGGTAAGGGTAAGGGTAAGGGTAAGGGTAAGGGTAAGGGTAAGGGTAAGGGTAAGGGTAAGGGTAAGCTTAAGGGTAAGGGTAAGGGTAAGGGTAAGCTTAAGGGTAAAAGCAAGGGTAAGGGTAAGGGTAAGGGTAAGGGTAAGGGTAAGCTTAAGGGTGAAAGCAAGGGTAAGGGTAAGGGTAAGGGTAAGGGTAAGGGTAAGGGTAAGGTTAAGGGTAAGGGTAAGGGTAATGGTAAGCTTAAGGGTAAGGGTAAGGGTAAGGGTGAGCTTAAGGGTAAAAGCAAGGGTAAGGGTAAGGGTAAGGGTAAGGGTGAGGGTAAAGGTAAGGGTAAGCCTAAGGGTAAAAGCAAGGGTAAGGGTAAGGGTAAGGGTAAGGGTAAGGGTAAGGGTAAGGGTAAGGGTAAGGGTAAGGGTAAGCTTAAGGGTAAAAGCAAGGGTAAGGGTAAGGGTAAGGGTAAGGGTAAGGGTAAGGGTAAGGGTAAGGGTAAGGGTAAGCTTAAGGGTAAAAGCAAGGGTAAGGGTAAGGGTAAGGGTAAGGGTAAGGGTAAGGGTAAGGGTAAGGGTAAGGGTAAGGGTAAGCTTAAGGGTAAAAGCAAGGGTAAGGGTAAGGGTAAGGGTAAGGGTAAGGGTTAGGGTAAGGGTAAAGGTAAGGGTAAGCCTAAGGGTAAAAGCAAGGGTAAGGGTAAGGGTGAGGGTAAGGGTAAGGGTAAGGGTAAGGGTAAGGGTAAGGGTAAGAGTAAGGGTAAGGGTTAGGGTAAGCTTAAGGGTAAAAGCAAGGGTAAGGGTAAGGGTAAGGGTAAGGGTAAGCCTAAGGGTAAAAGCAAGGGTAAGGGTAAGGTTAAGGGTTAGGGTAAGGGTAAGCTTAAGGGTAAAAGCAAGGGTAAGGGTAAGGGTAAGGGTAAGGGTAAGGGTAAGCTTAAGGGTAAGGGTAAGGGTAAGGGTGAGGGTAAGCTTAAGGGTAAAAGCAAGGGTAAGGGTAAGGTTAAGGGTAAGGGTAAGGGTAAGGGTAAGGGTAAGGGTAAGGGTAAGGGTAAGGGTAAGGGTAAAAGCAAGGGTAAGGGTAAGGGTAAGGGTAAGGGTAAGGGTAAGGGTAAGGGTAAAGGTAAGGGTAAGCCTAAGGGTAAAAGCAAGGGTAAGGGTAAGGGTAAGGGTAAGGGTAAGGGTAAGGGTAAGGGTAAGCTTAAGGGTAAAAGCAAGGGTAAGGGTAAGGGTAAGGGTAAGGGTAAGGGTAAGGGTAAGGGTAAGGGTAAGGGTAAAGGTAAGGGTAAGCCTAAGGGTAAAAGCAAGGGTAAGGGTAAGGGTAAGGGTAAGGGTAAGGGTAAGAGTAAGGGTAAGGGTAAGGGTAAGGGTAAGCTTAAGGGTAAAAGCAAGGGTAAGTGTAAGGGTAAGGGTAAGGGTAAGCCTAAGGGTAAAAGCAAGAGTAAGGGTAAGGGTAAGGGTAAGGGTAAGGGTAAGGGTAAGCTTAAGGGTAAAAGCAAGGGTGAGGGTAAGGGTAAGGGTAAGGGTAAGGGTAAGGGTAAGGGTAAGGGTAAGGGTAAGGGTAAGCTTAAGGGTAAAAGCAAGGGTAAGGGTAAGGGTAAGGGTAAGGGTAAGGGTAAGGGTAAGGGTAAGGGTAAGGGTAAGGGTAAGGGTAAGCTTAAGGGTAAAAGCAAGGGTAAGGGTAAGGGTAAGGGTAAGGGTAAGGGTAAAGGTAAGGGTAAGCCTAAGGGTAAAAGCAAGGGTAAGGGTAAGGGTAAGGGTAAGGGTAAGGGTAAGGGTAAGGGTAAGGGTAAGGGTAAGGGTAAGGGTAAGGGTAAGGGTAAGGGTAAGGGTAAGGGTAAGGGTAAGGGTAAGGGTAAGGGTAAGGGTAAGGGTAAGGGTAAGGGTAAGGGTAAGGGTAAGGGTAAGGGTAAGGGTAAGGGTAAGCTTAAGGGTAAAAGCAAGGGTAAGGGTAAGGGTAAGGGTAAGGGTAAGCCTAAGGGTAAAAGCAAGGGTAAGGGTAAGGGTAAGGGTAAGGGTAAGGGTAAGCTTAAGGGTAAAAGCAAGGGTAAGGGTAAGGGTAAGGGTAAGGGTAAGGGTAAGGGTAAGCTTAAGGGTAAAAGCAAGGGTAAGGGTAAGGGTAAGGGTAAGGGTAAGGGTAAGGGTAAGGGTAAGGGTAAGGGTAAGGGTAAGCTTAAGGGTAAGGGTAAGGGTAAGGGTAAGGGTAAGGGTAAGCTTAAGGGTAAAAGCAAGGTTAAGGGTAAGGGTAAGGGTAAGGGTAAAGGTAAGGGTAAGGGTAAGGGTAAGCTTAAGGGTAAGGGTAAGGGTAAGGGTAAGGGTAAGCTTAAGGGTAAAAGCAAGGGTAAGGGTAAGGGTAAGGGTAAGGGTAAGGGTAAGCTTAAGGGTAAGGGTAAGGGTAAGGGTAAGGGTAAGCTTAAGGGTAAAAGCAAGGGTAAGGTTAAGGGTAAGGGTAAGGGTAAGGGTAAGGGTAAGGGTAAGCTTAAGGGTAAGGGTAAGGGTAAGGGTAAGGGTAAGGGTAAGCTTAAGGGTAAAAGCAAGGGTAAGGGTAAGGTTAAGGGTAAGGGTAAGGGTAAGGGTAAGGGTAAGGGTAAGGGTAAGGGTAAGGGTAAGGGTAAGGGTAAGGGTAAGGGTAAGCTTAAGGGTAAGGGTAAGGGTAAGGGTAAGCTTAAGGGTAAAAGCAAGGGTAAGGGTAAGGGTAAGGGTAAGGGTAAGGGTAAGCTTAAGGGTGAAAGCAAGGGTAAGGGTAAGGGTAAGGGTAAGGGTAAGGGTAAGGGTAAGGTTAAGGGTAAGGGTAAGGGTAAGGGTAAGCTTAAGGGTAAGGGTAAGGGTAAGCTTAAGGGTAAAAGCAAGGGTAAGGGTAAGGGTAAGGGTAAGGGTGAGGGTAAAGGTAAGGGTAAGCCTAAGGGTAAAAGCAAGGGTAAGGGTAAGGGTAAGGGTAAGGGTAAGGGTAAGGGTAAGGGTAAGGGTAAGGGTAAGGGTAAGGGTAAGCTTAAGGGTAAAAGCAAGGGTAAGGGTAAGGGTAAGGGTAAGGGTAAGGGTAAGGGTAAGGGTAAGGGTAAGGGTAAGCTTAAGGGTAAAAGCAAGGGTAAGGGTAAGGGTAAGGGTAAGGGTAAGGGTAAGGGTAAGGGTAAGGGTAAGGGTAAGGGTAAGGGTAAGGGTAAGCTTAAGGGTAAAAGCAAGGGTAAGGGTAAGGGTAAGGGTAAGGGTAAGGGTTAGGGTAAGGGTAAAGGTAAGGGTAAGCCTAAGGGTAAAAGCAAGGGTAAGGGTAAGGGTAAGGGTAAGGGTAAGGGTAAGGGTAAGGGTAAGGGTAAGGGTAAGAGTAAGGGTAAGGGTTAGGGTAAGCTTAAGGGTAAAAGCAAGGGTAAGGGTAAGGGTAAGGGTAAGGGTAAGCCTAAGGGTAAAAGCAAGGGTAAGGGTAAGGTTAAGGGTTAGGGTAAGGGTAAGCTTAAGGGTAAAAGCAAGGGTAAGGGTAAGGGTAAGGGTAAGGGTAAGGGTAAGCTTAAGGGTAAAAGCAAGGGTAAGGGTAAGGGTGAGGGTAAGGGTAATTGTAAGGGTAAGGGTAAAGGTAAGGGTAAGCCTAAGAGTAAAAGCAAGGGTAAGGGTAAGGGTAAGTGTAAGGGTAAGGGTAAGGGTAAGGGTAAGGGTAAGGGTAAGGGTAAGGGTAAGCTTAAGGGTAAAAGCAAGGGTAAGGATAAGGGTAAGGGTAAGGGTAAGGGTAAGGGTAAGGGTAAGCTTAAGGGTAAAAGCAAGGGTAAGGGTAAGGGTAAGGGTAAGGGTAAGGGTAAGGGTAAGGGTAAGGGTAAGGGTAAGGGTAAGCTTAAGGGTAAAAGCAAGGGTAAGGGTTAGGGTAAGGGTAAGGGTAAGGGTAAGGGTAAGGGTAAGCTTAAGGGTAATAGCAAGGGTAAGGGTAAGGGTAAGGGTAAGGGTAAGGGTAAGGGTAAAGGTAAGGGTAAGCCTAAGGGTAAAAGCAAGGGTAAGGGTAAGGGTAAGGGTAAGGGTAAGGGTAAGGGTAAGGGTAAGGGTAAGGGTAAGGGTAAGGGTAAGGGTAAGCTTAAGGGTAAAAGCAAGGGTAAGGGTAAGGGTAAGGGTAAGGGTAAGGGTAAGGGTAAGGGTAAGGGTAAGGGTAAGGGTAAGCTTAAGGGTAAAAGCAAGGGTAAGGGTAAGGGTAAGGGTAAGGGTAAGGGTAAGGGTAAGGGTAAGGGTAAGGGTAAGGGTAAGGGTAAGGGTAAGGGTAAGGGTAAGGGTAAGCTTAAGGGTAAAAGCAAGGGTAAGGGTAAGGGTAAGGGTAAGGGTAAGGGTAAGGGTAAGGGTAAGGGTAAGGGTAAGGGTAAGGGTAAGGGTAAGCTTAAGGGTAAAAGCAAGGGTAAGGGTAAGGGTAAGGGTAAGGGTAAGGGTTAGGGTAAGGGTAAAGGTAAGGGTAAGCCTAAGGGTAAAAGCAAGGGTAAGGGTAAGGGTAAGGGTAAGGGTAAGGGTAAGGGTAAAGGTAAGGGTAAGGGTAAGAGTAAGGGTAAGGGTTAGGGTAAGCTTAAGGGTAAAAGCAAGGGTAAGGGTAAGGGTAAGGGTAAGGGTAAGCCTAAGGGTAAGAGCAAGGGTAAGGGTAAGGTTAAGGGTTAGGGTAAGGGTAAGCTTAAGGGTAAAAGCAAGGGTAAGGGTAAGGGTAAGGGTAAGGGTAAGCTTAAGGGTAAAAGCAAGGGTAAGGGTAAGGGTGAGGGTATGGGTAATTGTAAGGGTAAGGGTAAAGGTAAGGGTAAGCCTAAGAGTAAAAGCAAGGGTAAGGGTAAGGGTAAGTGTAAGGGTAAGGGTAAGGGTAAGGGTAAGGGTAAGGGTAAGCTTAAGGGTAAAAGCAAGGGTAAGGATAAGGATAAGGGTAAGGGTAAGGGTAAGGGTAAGGGTAAGGGTAAGCTTAAGGGTAAAAGCAAGGGTAAGGGTAAGGGTAAGGGTAAGGGTAAGGGTAAGGGTAAGGGTAAGGGTAAGGGTAAGCTTAAGGGTAAAAGCAAGGGTAAGGGTTAGGGTAAGGGTAAGGGTAAGGGTAAGGGTAAGGGTAAGCTTAAGGGTAATAGCAAGGGTAAGGGTAAGGGTAAGGGTAAGGGTAAGGGTAAGGGTAAAGGTAAGGGTAAGCCTAAGGGTAAAAGCAAGGGTAAGGGTAAGGGTAAGGGTAAGGGTAAGTGTAAGGGTAAGGGTAAGGGTAAGGGTAAGGGTAAGGGTAAGGGTAAGGGTAAGGGTAAGGGTAAGGGTAAGGGTAAGGGTAAGGGTAAGCTTAAGGGTAAAAGCAAGGGTAAGGGTAAGGGTAAGGGTTAGGGTAAGGGTAAGGGTAAGGGTAAGGGTTAGGGTAAGGGTAAGGGTAAGGGTAAGCTTAAGGGTAAAAGCAAGGGTAAAGGTAAGGGTAAGGGTAAGGGTAAGGGTAAGGGTAAGGGTAAGGGTAAGGGTAAGGGTAAAGGTAAGGTTAAGCCTAAGGGTAAAAGCAAGGGTAAGGGTAAGGGTAAGGGTAAGGGTAAGGGTAAGGGTAAGGGTAAGGGTAAGGGTAAGGGTAAGCTTAAGGGTAAAAGCAAGGGTAAGGGTAAGGGTAAGGGTAAGGGTAAGCCTAAGGGTAAAAGCAAGGGTAAGCGTAAGGGTAAGGGTAAGGGTAAGGGTAAGCTTAAGGGTAAAAGCAAGGGTAAGGGTAAGGGTAAGGGTAAGGGTAAGGGTAAGGGTAAGGGTAAGCTTAAGGGTAAGAGCAAGGGTAAGGGTAAGGGTAAGGGTAAGGGTAAGGGTAAGGGTAAGGGTAAGGGTAAAGGTAAGGGTAAGCCTAAGGGTCAAAGCAAGGGTAAAGGTAAGGGTAAGGGTAAGGGTAAGGGTAAGGGTAAGGGTAAGCTTAAGGGTAAAAGCAAGGGTAAGCCTAAGGGTCAAAGCAAGGGTAAAGGTAAGGGTAAGGGTAAGGGTAAGGGTAAGGGTAAGCTTATGGGTAAGGGTAAGGGTAAGGGTAAGGGTAAGCCTAAGGGTAAAAGCAAGGGTAAGTGTAAGGGTAAGGGTAAGGGTAAGGGTAAGCTTAAGGGTAAAAGCAAGGGTAAGGGTAAGGGTAAGGGTAAGGGTAAGCTTAAGGGTAAAAGCAAGGGTAAGGGTAAGGGTCAGGGTAAGGGTAAGGGTAAGGGTAAGGCTAAAGGTAAGGGTAAGCCTAAGGGTAAAAGCAAGGGTAAGGGTAAGGGTAAGAGTAAGGGTAAGGGTAAGGGTAAGGGTAAGGGTAAGGGTAAGGGTAAAGGTAAGGGTAAGGGTAAGCTTAAGGGTAAAAGCAAGGGTAAGGGTAAGGGTAAGGGTAAGGGTAAGAGTAAGGGTAGGGGTAAGGGTAAGCTTAAGGGTAAAAGCAAGGGTAAGGGTAAGGGTAAGGGTAAGGGTAAGGGTAAGGGTAAGGGTAAGGGTAAGGGTAAGGGTAAGGGTAAGGGTAAGGGTAAGGGTAAGCTTAAGGGTAAAAGCAATGGTAAGGGTAAGGGTAAGGGTAAGGGTAAGGGTAAGGGTAAGGGTAAGGGTAAGGGTAAGGGTAAGCTTAAGGGTAAAAGCAAGGGTAAGGGTAAGGGTAAGGGTAAGGGTAAGGGTAAGGGTAATGGTAAGGGTAAAGGTAAGGGTAAGCCTAAGGGTAAAAGCAAGGGTAAGGGTAAGGGTAAGGGTAAGGGTAAGGGTAAGGTTAAGGGTAAGGGTTAGGGTAAGGGTAAGGGTAAGGGTAAGGGTAAGCTTAAGGGTAAAAGCAAGGGTAAGGGTAAGGGTAAGGGTAAGGGTAAGGGTAAGGGTAAGGGTAAGGGTAAGGGTAAGCTTAAGGGTAAGGGTAAGGGTAAGGGTAAGGGTAAGCTTAAGGGTAAAAGCAAGGGTAAGGGTAAGGGTAAGGGAAAGGGTAAGGGTAAGCTTAAGGGTAAAAGCAAGGGTAAGGGTAAGGGTAAGGGTAAGGGTAAGGGTTAGGGTAAGGGTAAGCTTAAGGGTAAGGGTAAGGGTAAGGGTAAGGGTAAGCTTAAGGTTAAAAGCAAGGGTAAGGGTCAGGGTAAGGGTAAGTGTAAGGGTAAGGGTAAGGGTAAGGGTAAGGGTAAGGGTGAGCTTAAGGGTAAAAGCAAGGGTAAGGGTAAGGTTAAGGGTAAGGGTAAGGGTAAGGGTAAGGGTAAGGGTTAGCTTAAGGGTAAAAGCAAGGGTAAGGGTAAGGGTAAGGGTAAGGGTAAGGGTAAGGGTAAGGGTAAGGGTAAGGGTAAGGGTAAGGGTAAGGGTAAAGGTAAGGGTAAGCCTAAGGGTAAAAGCAAGGGTAAGGGTAAGGGTAAGGGTAAGAGTAAGAGTAAGGGTAAGGGTAAGGGTAAGGGTAAGCTTAAGGGTAAAAGCAAGGGTAAGGGTAAGGGTAAGGGTAAGGGTAAGCCTAAGGGTAAAAGCAAGGGTAAGGGTAAGGGTAAGCTTAAGGGTAAAAGCAAGGGTAAGGGTAAGGGTAAGGGTAAGGGTAAGGGTAAGGGTAAGCTTAAGGGTAAAAGCAAGGGTGGGGGTAAGGGTAAGGGTAAGGGTAAGGGTAAGGGTGAGGGTAAGGGTAAGGGTAAGCTTAAGGGTAAAAGCAAGGGTAAGGGTAAGGGTAAGGGTAAGGGTAAGGGTAAGGGTAAGGGTAAGGGTAAGGGTAAGGGTAAGCTTAAGGGTAAAAGCAAGGGTAAGGGTAAGGGTAAGGGTAAGGGTAAGGGTAAAGGTAAGGGTAAGCCTAAGGGTAAAAGCAAGGGTAAGGGTAAGGGTAAGGGTAAGGGTAAGGGTTAGGGTAAGGGTAAGGGTAAGGGTAAGGGTAAGGGTAAGGGTAAGGGTAAGGGTAAGGGTGAGGGTAAGGGTAAGGGTAAGGGTAAGGGTAAGCTTAAGGGTAAATGCAAGGGTAAGGGTAAGGGAAAGGGTAAGGGTAAGCCTAAGGGTAAAAGCAAGGGTAAGGGTAAGGGTAAGGGTAAGGGTAAGGGTAAGCTTAAGGGTAAAAGCAAAAGTAAGGGTAAGGGTAAGGGTAAGGGTAAGGGTAAGGGTAAGCTTAAGGGTAAAAGCAAGGGTAAGGGTAAAGGTAAGGGTAAGGGTAAGGGTAAGGGTAAGGGTAAGGGTAAGGGTAAGGGTAAGGGTAAAGGTAAGGGTAAGCCTAAGGGTAAAAGCAAGGGTAAGGGTAAGGGTAAGGGTAAGGGTAAGGGTAAGGTGAAGGGTAAGGGTGAGGGTAAGCTTAAGGGTAAAAGCAAGGGTAAGGGTAAGGGTAAGGGTAAGGGTAAGGGTAAGGGTAAGGGTAAGGGTAAGGGTAAGGGTAAGGGGGTAAGCTTAAGGGTAAGGGTAAGGGTAAGGGTAAGCTTAAGGGTAAAAGCAAGGGTAAGGGTAAGGGTAAGGGTAAGGGTTAGCTTAAGGGTAAAAGCAAGGGTAAGGGTAAGGGTAAGGGTAAGGGTAAGGGTAAGGGTAAGGGTAAGGGTAAGGGTAAGGGTAAGGGTAAGGGTAAGCTTAAGGGTAAGGGTAAGGGTAAGGGTAAGGGTAAGCTTAAGGGTAAAAGCAAGGGTAAGGGTAAGGGTAAGGGTAAGGGTTAGCTTAAGGGTAAAAGCAAGGGTAAGGGTAAGGGTAAGGGTAAGCTTAAGGGTAAGGGTAAGGGTAAGGGTAAGGGTAAGGGTAAGCTTAAGGGTAAAAGCAAGGGTACGGGTGAGGGTGAGGGTAAGGGTAAGGGTAAGGGTAAGGGTAAGGGTAAGGGTAAGCTTAAGGGTAAGGGTAAGGGTAAGGGTAAGGGTAAGCTTAAGGGTAAAAGCAAGGGTAAGGGTAAGGGTAAGGGTAAGGGTAAGGGTAAGGGTAAGGGTAAGGGTAAGGGTAAGGGTAAGGGTAAGGGTAAGGGTAAGGGTAAGGGTAAGGGTAAGGGTAAGGGTAAGGGTAAGGGTAAGGGTAAGGGAAAGCTTAAGGGTAAGGGTAAGGGTAAGGGTAAGGGTAAGCTTAAGGGTAAAAGCAAGGGTAAGGTTAAGGGTAAGGTTAAGGGTAAGGGTAAGGGTAAGGGTAAGCTTAAGGGTAAAAGCAAGGGTAAGGGTAAGGGTAAGGGTAAGGGTAAGGGTAAGGGTAAGGGTAAGGGTAAGGGTAAGGGTAAGGGTAAGGGTAAGCTTAAGGGTAAGGGTAAGGGTAAGGGTAAGGGTAAGCTTAAGGGTAAAAGCAAGGGTAAGGGTAAGGGTAAGGGTAAGGGTAAGGGTAAAGGTAAGGGTAAGCCTAAGGGTAAAAGCAAGGATAAGGGTAAGGGTAAGGGTAAGGGTAAGGGTAAGGGTAAGGGTAAGGGTAAGGGTAAGGGTAAGCTTAAGGGTAAAAGCAAGGGTACGGGTAAGGGTAAGGGTAAGGGTAAGGGTAAGGGTAAGGGTAAGGGTAAGGGTAAGGGTAAGCTTAAGGGTAAAAGCAAGGGTAAGGGTAAGGGTAAGGGTGTAATGGTAAGCTTAAGGGTAAAAGCAAGGGTAAGGGTAAGGGTAAGGGTAAGGGTAAGGGTTAGGGTAAGGGTAAAGGTAAGGGTAAGCCTAAGGGTAAAAGCAAAGGTAAGGGTAAGGTAAGGGTAAGGGTAAGGGTAAGGGTAAGGGTAAGGGTAAGGTTAAGGGTAAGGGTAAGAGTAAGGGTAAGGGTAAGGGTAAGCTTAAGGGTAAAAGCAAGGGTAAGGGTAAGGGTAAGGGTAAGGGTAAGCCTAAGGTAAAAGCAAGGGTAAGGGTTAGGGTAAGGGTAAGGGTAAGGGTAAGCTTAAGGGTAAAAGCAAGGGTAAGGGTAAGGGTAAGGGTAAGGGTAAGGGTAAGGGTAAGCTTAAGGGTAAAAGCAAGGGTAAGGGTAAGGGTAAGGGTAAGGGTAAGGGTAAGGGTAAGGGTAAGGGTAAAGGTAAGGGTAAGCCTAAGGGTAAAAGCAAGGGTAAGGGTAAGGGTAAGGGTAAGGGTAAGGGTAAGGGTAAGGGTAAGGGTAAGGGTAAGCTTAAGGGTAAAAGCAAGGGTAAGGGTAAGGGTAAGGGTAAGGGTAAGGGTAAGGGTAAGGGTAAGGGTAAGGGTAAGGGTAAGGGTAAGCTTAAGGGTAAAAGCAAGGGTAAGGGTAAGGGTAAGGGTAAGGGTAAGGGTAAGGGTAAGGGTAAGGGTAAGGGTAAGGGTAAGGGTAAAGGTAAGGGTAAGGGTAAGGGTAAGGGTAAGGGTAAGGGTAAGGGTAAGGGTAAGCTTAAGGGTAAAAGCAAGGGTAAGGGTTAGGGTAAGGGTAAGGGTAAGGGTAAGGGTAAGGGTAAGCTTAAGGGTAAAAGCAAGGGTAAGGGTAAGGGTAAGGGTAAGGGTAAGGGTAAGGGTAAGGGTAAGGGTAAGGGTAAGGGTAAGGGTAAGGGTAAGGGTAAGGGTAAGCTTAAGGGTAAAAGCAAGGGTAAGGGTAAGGGTAAGGGTAAGGGTAAGGGTGAGGGTAAGCTTAAGGGTAAAAGCAAGGGTAAGGGTAAGGGTAAGGGTAAGGGTTAGGGTAAGGGTAAAGGTAAGGGTAAGCCTAAGGGTAAAAGCAAGGGTAAGGGTAAGGGTAAGGGTAAGGGTAAGGGTAAGGGTAAGGGTAAGGGTAAGGGTAAGGGTAAGAGTAAGGGTAAGGGTAAGGGTAAGCTTAAGGGTGAAAGCAAGGGTAAGGGTAAGGGTAAGGGTAAGGGTAAGCCTAAGGGTAAAAGCAAGGGTAAGGGTAAGGGTAAGGGTAAGGGTAAGGGTAAGCTTAAGGGTAAAAGCAAGGGTAAGGGTAAGGGTAAGGGTAAGGGTAAGGGTAAGGGTAAGCTTAAGGGTAAAAGTAAGTGTAAGGGTAAGGGTAAGGGTAAGGGTAAGGGTAAGGGTAAGGGTAAGGGTAAGGGTAAGGGTAAAGGTAAGGGTAAGCCTAAGGGTAAAAGCAAGGGTAAGGGTAAGGGTAAGGGTAAGGGTAAGCTTAAGGGTAAAAGCAAGGGTAAGGGTAAGGGTAAGGGTAAGGGTAAAGGTAAGGGTAAGGGTAAGGGTAAGGGAAAGCTTAAGGGAAAAAGCAAGGGTAAGGGTAAGGGTAAGGGTAAGGGTAAGGGTAAGGGTAAGGGTAAGGGTAAGGGTAAGGGTAAGGGTAAGGGTAAGGGTAAGCTAAAGGGTAAAAGCAAGGGTAAGGGTAAGGGTAAGGGTAAGGGTAAGGGTAAGGGTAAGGGTAAGGGTAAGCTAAAGGGTAAAAGCAAGGGTAAGGGTTAGGGTAAAAGTAAGTGTAAGGGTAAGGGTAAGGGTAAGGGTAAGGGTAAGGGTAAGGGTAAGGGTAAGGGTAAGGGTAAGGGTAAAGGTAAGGGTAAGCCTAAGGGTAAAAGCAAGGGTAAGGGTAAGGGTAAGGGTAAGGGTAAGCTTAAGGGTAAAAGCAAGGGTAAGGGTAAGGGTAAGGGTAAGGGTAAAGGTAAGGGTAAGGGTAAGGGTAAGGGTAAGCTTAAGGGTAAAAGCAAGGGTAAGGGTAAGGGTAAGGGTAAGGGTAAGGGTAAGGGTAAGGGTAAGGGTAAGGGTAAGGGTAAGGGTAAGGGTAAGGGTAAGCTAAAGGGTAAAAGCAAGGGTAAGGGTTAGGGTAAGGGTAAGGGTAAGGGTAAGGGTAAGGGTAAGCTTAAGGGTAAAAGCAAGGGTAAGGGTAAGGGTAAGGGTAAGGGTAAGGGTAAGGGTAAGGGTAAGGGTAAGGGTAAGGGTAAAGGTAAGGGTAAGCCTAAGGGTAAAAGCAAGGGTAAGGTAAGGGTAAGGGTAAGGGTAGGTAAGGGTAAGGTAAGGGTAAGGGTAAGGGTAAGGGTAAGGGTAAGGGTAAGCTTAAGGGTATAAGCAAGGGTAAGGGTAAGGGTAAGGGTGAGGGTAAGGGTAAGGGTAAGGGTAAGGGTAAGGGTAAGGGTAAGGGTAAGCTTAAGGGTAAAAGCAATGGTAAGGGTAAGGGTAAGGGTAAGGGTAAGGGTAAGCTTAAGAGTAAAAGTAAGGGTAAGGGTAAGGGTAAGGGTAAGGGTAAGGGTAAGGGTAAGGGTAAGGGTAAGGGTAAGGGTAAGGGTAAGGGTAAGGGTAAATGTAAGGGTAAGCCTAAGGGTAAAAGCAAGGGTAAGGGTAAGGGTAAGGGTAAGGGTAAGGGTAAGGGTAAGGGTAAGGGTAAGGGTAAGGGTAAGTGTAAGGGTAAGCTTAAGGGTAAAAGCAAGGGTAAGGGTAAGGGTAAGGGTAAGGGTAAGCCTAAGGGTAAAAGCAAGGGTAAGGTAAAGGTAAGGGTAAGGGTAAGGGTAAGCTTAAGGGTAAAATCAAGGGTAAGGGTAAGGGTAAGGGTAAGGGTAAGGGTAAGGGTAAGGGTAAGGGTAAGCTTAAGGGTAAAAGCAAGGGTAAGGGTAAGGGTAAGGGTAAGGGTAAGGGTAAGGGTAAAGGTAAGGGTAAGCCTAAGGGTAAAAGCAAGGGTAAGGGTAAGGGTAAGGGTAAGGTAAGGGTAAGGGTAAGGTAAGGGTAAGGGTAAGGGTAAGGGTAAGGGTAAGGGTAAGGGTAAGGGTAAGGGTAAGGGTAAGGGTAAGGGTAAGGGTAAGCTTAAGGGTAAAAGCAAGGGTAAGGGTAAGGGTAAGGGTAAGGGTAAGGGTAAGGGTAAGGGTAAGCTTAAGGGTAAAGCAAGGGTAAGGGTAAGGGTAAGGGTAAGGGTAAGGGTAAGGGTAAGGGTAAGGGTAAGGGTAAGGGTAAGCTTAAGGGTAAAAGCAAGGGTAAGGGTAAGGGTAAGGGTAAGGGTAAGCTTAAGGGTAAAAGCAAGGGTAAGGGTAAGGGTAAGGGTAAGGGTAAGGGTAAGGGTAAGGGTAAAGGTAAGGGTAAGCCTAAGGGTAAAAGCAAGGGTAAGGGTAAGGGTAAGGGTAAGGGGTAAGGGTAAGGTAAGGGTAAGGGTAAGGGTAAGGGTAAGGGTAAGGGTAAGGGTAAGGGTAAGGGTAAGCTTAAGGGTAAAAGCAAGGGTGAGGGTAAGGGTAAGGGTAAGGGTAAGGGTAAGGGTAAGGGTAAGGGTAAGGGTAAGGGTAAGGGTAAGGGTAAGGGTAAGGGTAAGGGTAAGGGTAAGGGTAAGGGTAAGGGTAAGGGTAAGGGTAAGCCTAAGGGTAAAAGCAAGGGTAAGGGTAAGGGTGAGGGTAAGGGTAAGGGTAAGCTTAAGGGTAAAAGCAAGGGTAAGGGTAAGGGTAAGGGTAAGGGTAAGGGTAAGGGTAAGGGTAAGCTTAAGGGTAAAAGCAAGGGTAAGGGTAAGGGTAAGGGTAAGGGTAAGGGTAAGGGTAAGGGTAAAGGTAAGGGTAAGCCTAAGGGTAAAAGCAAGGGTATGGGTAAGGGTAAGGGTAAGGGGGGTAAGGGTAAGGGTAAGGGTAAGGGTAAGGGTAAGGGTAAGGGTAAGGGTAAGGGTAAGGGTAAGGGTAAGGGTAAGGGTAAGGGTAAGCTTAAGGGTAAAAGCAAGGGTAAGGGTAAGGGTAAGGGTAAGGGTAAGGGTAAGGGTAAGGGTAAGGGTAAGGGTAAGGGTAAGGGTAAGCTTAAGGGTAAAAGCAAGGGTAAGGGTAAGGGTAAGGGTAAGGGTAAGGGTAAGGGTAAGGGTAAGGGTAAGGGTAAGGGTAAGGGTAAGGGTAAGCTTAAGGGTAAAAGCAAGGGTAAGGGTAAGGGTAAGGGTAAGGGTAAGGGTAAGGGTAAGGGTAAGGGTAAGCTTAAGGGTAAAAGCAAGGGTAAGGGTAAGGGTAAGGGTAAGGGTAAGGGTAAGGGTAAGGGTAAGGGTAAGCCTAAGGGTAAAAGCAAGGGTAAGGGTAAGGGTAAAAGCAAGGGTAAGGGTAAGGGTAAGGGTAAGGGTAAGGGTAAGGGTAAGGGTAAGGGTAAGGGTAGGGGTAAGCTTAAGGGTAAAAGCAAGGGTAAGGGTAAGGGTAAGGGTAAGGGTAAGTGTAAGTTTAAGGGTAAAAGCAAGGGTAAGGGTAAGGGTAAGGGTAAAGGTAAGGGTAAGCCTTAGGGTAAAAGCAAGGGTAAGGGTAAGGTTAAGGGTAAGGGTAAGGGTAAGGGTAAGGGTAAAGGTAAGGGTAAGGGTAAGGGTAAGCTTAAGGGTAAAAGCAAGGGTAAGGGTAAGGGTAAGGGTAAGGGTAAGGGTAAGGGTAAGGGTAAGGGTAAGGGTAAGGGTAAGGGTAAGGGTAAGGGTAAGGGTAAGGGTAAGGGTAAGGGTAAGGGTAAGGGTAAGGGTAAGGGTAAGGGTAAGGGTAAGGGTAAGGGTAAGCTTAAGGGTAAAAGCAAGGGTAAGGGTAAGGGTAAGGGTAAGGGTAAGGGTAAGGGTAAGGGTAAGCTTAAGGGTTAAAGCAAGGGTAAGGGTTAGGGTAAGGGTAAGGGTAAGGGTAAGGGTAAGCTTGAGGGTAAAAGCAAGGGTAAGGGTAAGGGTAAGGGTAAGGGTAAAGGTAAGGGTAAGCCTAAGGGTAAAAGCAAGGGTAAGGGTAAGGGTAAGGGTAAGGGTAAGGGTAAGGGTAAGGGTAAGGGTAAGCTTAAGGGTATAAGCAAGGGTAAGGGTAAGGGTAAGGGTGAGGGTAAGGGTAAGGGTAAGGGTAAGCTTAAGGGTAAAAGCAAGGGTAAGGTTAAGGGTAAGGGTAAGGGTAAGGGTAAGGGTAAGGGTAAGGGTAAGCTTAAGGGTAAAAGCAAGGGTAAGGGTAAGGGTAAGGGTAAGGGTAAGGGTAAGGGTAAAGGTAAGGGTAAGGGTAAGGCTAAAGGTAAGGGTAAGCCTAAGGGTAAAAGCAAGGGTAAGGGTAAGGGTAAGGGTAAGGGTAAGGGTAAGGGTAAGGGTAAGGGTAAGGGTAAGGGTAAGGGTAAGGGTAAGGGTAAGGGTAAGGGTAAGGGTAAGGGTAAGGGTAAGGGTAAGGGTAAGGGTAAGGGTAAGGGTAAGGGTAAGGGTAAGGGTAAGGGTAAGGGTAAGCTTAAGGGTAAAAGCAAGGGTAAGGGTAAGGGTAAGGGTAAGCCTAAGGGTAAAAGCAAGGGTAAGGGTAAGGGTAAGGGTAAGGGTAAGGGTAAGGGTAAGGGTAAGCTTAAGGGTAAAAGCAAGGGTAAGGGTAAGGGTAAGGGTAAGGGTAAGGGTAAGGGTAAGCTTAAGGGTAAAAGCAAGGGTAAGGGTAAGGGTAAGGGTAAGGGTAAGGGTAAGGGTAAGGGTAAGGGTAAGGGTAAAGGTAAGGGTAAGCCTAAGGGTAAAAGCAAGGGTAAGGGTAAGGGTAAGGGTAAGGGTAAGGGTAAGGGTAAGGGTAAGGGTAAGGGTAAGGGTAAGGGTAAGGGTAAGGGTAAGCTTAAGGGTAAAAGCAAGGGTAAGGGTAAGGGTAAGGGTAAGGGTAAGGGTAAGGGTAAGGGTAAGGGTAAGGGTAAGGGTAAGGGTAAGCTTTAGGGTAAAAGCAAGGGTAAGGGTAAGGGTAAGGGTAAGGGTAAGGGTAAGGGTAAGCTTAAGGGTAAAAGCAAGGGTAAGGGTAAGGGTAAGGGTAAGGGTAAGGGTAAGGGTAAGGGTAAGCCTAAGGGTAAATGCAAGGGTAAGGGTAAGGGTAAGGGTAAGGGTAAGGGTAAGTGTAAGGGTAAGGGTAAGGGTAAGGGTAAGGGTAAGCTTAAGGGTAAAAGCAAGGGTAAGGGTAAGGGTAAGGGTAAGGGTAAGGGTAAGGGTAAGGTTAAGCTTAAGGGTAAGGCAAAGGGTAAGGGTAAGGGTAAGCTTAAGGGTAAAAGCAAGGGTAAGGGTAAGGGTAAGGGTAAGGGTAAGGGTAAGGGTAAGGGTAAGGGTAAGGGTAAGCTTAAGGGTAAAAGCAAGGGTAAGGGTAAGGGTAAGGGTAAGGGTAAGGGTAAGGGTAAGGGTAAGGGTAAGGGTAAGGGTAAGGGTAAGCTTTAGGGTAAAAGCAAGGGTAAGGGTAAGGGTAAGGGTAAGGGTAAGGGTAAGGGTAAGCTTAAGGGTAAAAGCAAGGGTAAGGGTAAGGGTAAGGGTAAGGGTAAGGGTAAGGGTAAGGGTAAGGGTAAGGGTAAGGGTAAAGGTAAGGGTAAGCCTAAGGGTAAATGCAAGGGTAAGGGTAAGGGTAAGGGTAAGGGTAAGGGTAAGTGTAAGGGTAAGGGTAAGGGTAAGGGTAAGGGTAAGCTTAAGGGTAAAAGCAAGGGTAAGGGTAAGGGTAAGGGTAAGGGTAAGGGTAAGGGTAAGGTTAAGCTTAAGGGTAAGGCAAAGGGTAAGGGTAAGGGTAAGCTTAAGGGTAAAAGCAAGGGTAAGGGTAAGGGTAAGGGTAAGGGTAAGCTTAAGGGTAAAAGCAAGGGTAAGGGTAAGGGTAAGGGTAAGGGTAAGGTTAAGGGTAAGGGTAAGCTTAAGGGTAAAAGCAAGGGTAAGGGTAAGGGTAAGGGTAAGGGTAAGGGTAAGGGTAAGGGTAAGGGTAAGGGTAAGGGTAAGGGTAAGGGTAAGGGTAAGGGTAAGGGTAAGGGTAAGGGTAAGGGTAAGGGTAAGGGTAAGGGTAAGGGTAAGGGTAAGCTTAAGGGTAAAAGCAAGGGTAAGGGTAAGGGTAAGGGTAAGGGTAAGGGTAAAGGTAAGGGTAAGGGTAAGGGTAAGGGTAAGCTTAAGGGTAAAAGCAAGGGAAAGGGTAAGGGTAAAGGTAAGGGAAAGGGTAAGGGTAAGGGTAAGGGTAAGGGTAAGGGTAAGCTTAAGGGTAAAAGCAAGGGTAAGGGTAAGGGTAAGGGTAAGGGTAAGGGTAAGGGTGAGGGTAAAGGTAAGGGTAAGCCTAAGGGTAAAAGCAAGGGTAAGGGTAAGGGTAAGCTTAACGGTAAAAGCAAGGGTAAGGGTAAGGGTAAGGGTAAGGGTAAGGGTAAGGGTAAGGTAAAGGTAAGGTAAGGGTAAGCCTAAGGGTAAAAGCAAGGGTAAGGGTAAGGGTAAGGGTAAGGGTAAGGTTAAGGGTAAGGGTAAGGGTAAGGGTAAGGGTAAGGGTAAGCTTAAGGGTAAAAGCAAGGGTAAGGGTAAGGGTAAGGGTAAGGGTAAGGGTAAGGGTAAGGGTAAGCTTAAGGGTAAGGGTAAGGCCAAGGGTAAGCTTAAGGGTAAAAGCAAGGGTAAGGGTAAGGGTAAGGGTAAGGGTAAGGGTAAGGGTAAGGGTAAGGGTAAGGGTAAGGGTAAGCTTAAGGGTAAGGGTAAGGGTAAGGGTAAGGGTAAGGGTAAGCTTAAGGGTAAAAGCAAGGGTTAGGGTAAGGGTAAGAGTAAGGGTAAGGGTAAGGGTAAGGGTAAGGGTAAGGGTAAGGGTAAGGGTAAGGGTAAGCTTAAGGGTAAAAGCAAGGGTAAGGGTGAGGGTAAGGGTAAGGGTAAGGGTAAGCTTAAGGGTAAAAGCAAGGACAAGGGTAAGGGTAAGGGTAAGGGTAAGGGTAAGGGTAAGGGTAAGGGTAAGGGTAAGTGTAAGGGTAAGCTTAAGGGTAAAAGCAAGGGTAAGGGTAAGGGTAAGGGTAAGGGTAAGCCTAAGGGTAAAAGCAAGGGTAAGGGTAAGGGTAAGGGTAAGGGTAAGGGTAAGGGTAAGGGTAAGCTTAAGGGTAAAAGCAAGGGTAAGGGTAAGGGTAAGGGTAAGGGTAAGGGTAAGGGTAAGGGTAAGCTTAAGGGTAAAAGCAAGGGTAAGGGTAAGGGTAAGGGTAAGGGTAAGTGTAAGGGTAAGGTTAAGCTTAAGGGTAAAAGCAAGGGTAGGGGTAAGGGTAAGGGTAAGGGTAAGGGTAAGGGTAAGGGTAAGGGTAAGGGTAAGCTTAAGGGTAAAAGCAAGGGTAAGGGTAAGGGTAAGGGTAAGGGTAAGGGTAAGGGTAAGGGTAAGGGTAAGGGTAAGGGTAAGGGTAAGGGTGAGGGTAAGGGTAAGGGTAAGCTTAAGGGTAAAAGCAAGGGTAAGGGTAAGGGTAAGGGTAAGGGTAAGGGTAAGGGTAAGGATAAGGGTAAAGGTAAGGGTAAGCCTAAGGGTAAAAGCAAGGGTAAGGGTAAGGGTAAGGGTAAGGTTAAGGGTAAGGGTAAGGGTAAGGGTAAGCTTAAGGGTAAAAGCAAGGGTAAGGGTAAGGGTAAGGGTAAGGGTAAGGGTAAGGGTAAGGGTAAGGGTAAGGGTAAGGGTAAGGGTAAGGGTAAGGGTAAGGGTAAGGGTAAGGGTAAGGGTAAGGGTAAGGGTAAGGGTAAGCTTAAGGGTAAGCTTAAGGGTAAAAGCAAGGGTAAGGGTAAGGGTAAGGGTAAGGGTAAGGGTAAGGGTAAGGGTAAGGGTAAGGGTAAGGGTAAAGGTAAGGGTAAGCCTAAGGGTAAAAGCAAGGGTAAGGGTAAGGGTAAGGGTAAGGGTAAGGGTAAGGGTAAGGGTAAGGGTAAGGGTAAGGGTAAGGGTAAGGGTAAGGGTAAGGGTAAGGGTAAGGGTAAGGGTAAGGGTAAGGGTAAGGGTAAGGGTAAGGGTAAGGGTAAGGGTAAGGGTAAGGGTAAGCTTAAGGGTAAAAGCAAGGGTAAGGGTAAGGGTAAGGGTAAGGGTAAGCCTAAGGGTAAAAGCAAGGGTAAGGGTAAGGGTAAGGGTAAGGGTAAGGGTAAGCTTAAGGGTAAAAGCAAGGGTAACGGTTAGGGTAAGGGTAAGGGTAAGGGTAAGGGTAAGGGTAAGCTTAAGGGTAAAAGCAAGGGTAAGGGTAAGGGTAAGGGTAAGGGTAAGGGTAAGGGTAAGGGTAAGGGTAAGGGTAAAGGTAAGGGTAAGCCTAAGGGTAAAAGCAAGGGTAAGGGTAAGGGTAAGGGTAAGGGTAAGGGTAAGCTTAAGGGTAAAAGCAAGGGTAAGGGTAAGGGTAAGGGTAAGGGTAAGGGTTAGGGTAAGCTTAAGGGTAAAAGCAAGGGTAAGGGTAAGGGTAAGGGTAAGGGTAAGGGTAAGGGTAAGGGTAAGGGTAAGGGTAAAGGTAAGGGTAAGCCTAAGGGTAAAAGCAAGGGTAAGGGTAAGGGTAAGGGTAAGGGTAAGGGTAAGGGTAAGGGTAAGGGTAAGGGTAAGGGTACGGGTAAGGGTAAGCTTAAGGGTAAAAGCAAGGGTAAGGGTAAGGGTAAGGGTAAGGGTAAGGGTAAGGGTAAGGGTAAGGGTAAGCCTAAGGGTAAAAGCAAGGGTAAGGGTGAGGGTAAGGGTAAGGGTAAGGGTAAGGGTAAGGGTAAGCTTAAGGGTAAAAGCAAGGGTAAGGGTAAGGGTAAGGGTAAGGGTAAGGGTGAGGGTAAGCTTAAGGGTAAAAGCAAGGGTGAGGGTAAGGGTGAGGGTAAGGGTAAGGGTAAGGGTAAGGGTAAGGGTAAGGGTAAGGGTAAGGGTAAGCTTAAGGGTAAAAGCAAGGGTAAGGGTGAGGGTAAGGGTAAGGGTAAGGGTAAGGGTAAGCTTAAGGGTAAAAGCAAGGGTAAGGGTAAGGGTAAGGGTAAAGGTAAGGGTAAGGGTAAGGGTAAAGGTAAGGGTAAGCCTAAGGGTAAAAGCAAGGGTAAGGGTAAGGGTAAGGGTAAGGGTAAGGGTAAGGGTAAGGGTAAGGGTAAGGGTAAGGGTAAGGGTAAGGGTAAGGGTAAGGGTAAGGGTAAGGGTAAGGGTAAGGGTAAGGGTAAGGGTAAGGGTAAGGGTAAGGGTAAGGGTAAGGGTAAGCTTAAGGGTAAAAGCAAGGGTAAGGGTAAGGGTAAGGGTAAGCCTAAGGGTAAAAGCAAGGGTAAGGGTAAGGGTAAGGGTAAGGGTAAGGGTAAGGGTAAGCTTAAGGGTAAAAGCAAGGGTAAGGGTAAGGGTAAAGGTAAGGGTAAGGGTAAGGGTAAGCTTAAGGGTAAAAGCAAGGGTAAGGGTAAGGGTAAGGGTAAGGGTAAGGGTAAGGGTAAGGGTAAGGGTAAAGGTAAGGGTAAGCCTAAGGGTAAAAGCAAGGGTAAGGGTAAGGGTAAGGGTAAGGGTAAGGGTAAGGGTAAGGGTAAGGGTAAGGGTTAGGGTAAGGGTAAGGGTAAGGGTAAGGGTAAGGGTAAGCTTAAGGGTAAAAGCAAGGGTAAGGGTAAGGGTAAGGGTAAGGGTAAGGGTAAGGGTAAGGGTAAGGGTAAGGGTAAGCTTTAGGGTAAAAGCAAGGGTAAGGGTAAGGGTAAGGGTAAGGGTAAGGGTAAGGGTAAGCTTAAGGGTAAAAGCAAGGGTAAGGGTAAGGGTAAGGGTAAGGGTAAGGGTAAGGGTAAGGGTAAGGGTAAGGGTAAGGGTAAGGGTAAGGGTAAGGGTAAAGGTAAGGGTAAGCCTAAGGGTAAATGCAAGGGTAAGGGTAAGGGTAAGGGTAAGGGTAAGGGTAAGGGTAAGTGTAAGGGTAAGGGTAAGGGTAAGGGTAAGGGTAAGGGTAAGCTTAAGGGTAAAAGCAAGGGTAAGGGTAAGGGTAAGGGTAAGGATAAGGGTAAGGGTAAGGTTAAGCTTAAGGGTAAGGCAAAGGGTAAGGGTAAGGGTAAGCTTAAGGGTAAAAGCAAGGGTAAGGGCAAGGGTAAGGGTAAGGGTAAGCTTAAGGGTAAAAGCAAGGGTAAGGGTAAGGGTAAGGGTAAGGGTAAGGTTAAGGGTAAGGGTAAGCTTAAGGGTAAAAGCAAGGGTAAGGGTAAGGGTAAGGGTAAGGGTAAGGGTAAGGGTAAGGGTAAGGGTAAGGGTAAGGGTAAGGGTAAGGGTAAGGGTAAGGGTAAGGGTAAGGGTAAGGGTAAGGGTAAGGGTAAGGGTAAGGGTAAGGGTAAGGGTAAGGGTAAGGGTAAGCTTAAGGGTAAAAGCAAGGGTAAGGGTAAGGGTAAGGGTAAGGGTAAGGGTAAAGGTAAGGGTAAGGGTAAGGGTAAGGGTAAGCTTAAGGGTAAAAGCAAGGGAAAGGGTAAGGGTAAAGGTAAGGGAAAGGGTAAGGGTAAGGGTAAGGGTAAGGGTAAGGGTAAGCTTAAGGGTAAAAGCAAGGGTAAGGGTAAGGGTAAGGGTAAGGGTAAGGGTAAGGGTGAGGGTAAAGGTAAGGGTAAGCCTAAGGGTAAAAGCAAGGGTAAGGGTAAGGGTAAGGGTAAGGGTAAGGGTAAGGGTAAGGGTAAGGGTAAGGGTAAGGGTAAGCTTAACGGTAAAAGCAAGCTAAGGGTAAGGGTAAGGGTAAGGGTAAGGGTAAGGGTAAAGGTAAAGGTAAGGGTAAGCCTAAGGGTAAAAGCAAGGGTAAGGGTAAGGGTAAGGGTAAGGTTAAGGGTAAGGGTAAGGGTAAGGGTAAGGGTAAGGGTAAGCTTAAGGGTAAAAGCAAGGGTAAGGGTAAGGGTAAGGGTAAGGGTAAGGGTAAGGGTAAGGGTGAGCTTAAGGGTAAGGGTAAGGCCAAGGGTAAGCTTAAGGGTAAAAGCAAGGGTAAGGGTAAGGGTAAGGGTAAGGGTAAGGGTAAGGGTAAGGGTAAGGGTAAGGGTAAGCTTAAGGGTAAGGGTAAGGGTAAGGGTAAGGGTAAGCTTAAGGGTAAAAGCAAGGGTTAGGGTAAGGGTAAGAGTAAGGGTAAGGGTAAGGGTAAGGGTAAGGGTAAGGGTAAGGGTAAGGGTAAGGGTAAGCTTAAGGGTGAAAGCAAGGGTAAGGGTGAGGGTAAGGGTAAGGGTAAGGGTAAGGGTAAGGGTAAGCTTAAGGGTAAAAGCAAGGACAAGGGTAAGGGTAAGGGTAAGGGTAAGGGTAAGGGTAAGGGTAAGGGTAAGGGTAAGGGTAAGTGTAAGCTTATGGGTAAAAGCAAGGGTAAGGGTAAGGGTAAGGGTAAGGGTAAGCCTAAGGGTAAAAGCAAGGGTAAGGGTAAGGGTAAGGGTAAGGGTAAGGGTAAGGGTAAGGGTAAGCTTAAGGGTAAAAGCAAGGGTAAGGGTAAGGGTAAGGGTAAGGGTAAGGGTAAGGGTAAGGGTAAGCTTAAGGGTAAAAGCAAGGGTAAGGGTAAGGGTAAGGGTAAGGGTAAGGGTAAGGGTAAGGTTAAGCTTAAGGGTAAAAGCAAGGGTAGGGGTAAGGGTAAGGGTAAGGGTAAGGGTAAGGGTAAGGGTAAGGGTAAGGGTAAGGGTAAGGGTAAGCTTAAGGGTAAAAGCAAGGGTAAGGGTAAGGGTAAGGGT